>CM039640.1:2374508-2578560 GCA_022405125.1 Anthidium xuezhongi | reverse complement strand
GCCAACAACGAGATTGGGACGTGGTAAGGGCACACGACGGTGTTAGCATAGTCGTCTTCAATACGAGTAGAAAGAAACTCGTGTTCGTCCGACAATTTCGTCCTGCCTTCTTCTACACATTCCTCACGGAGAAATATGGACCGGTGGACCTCAAACAATATCCACCGAAGTTAGGCTTAACCTTAGAACTTTGCGCCGGTATCGTGGATAAGGACAAACCGATCGTCGAAATCGCGAGGGAAGAGCTCAAAGAAGAATGCGGATACGATGCACCCCTCGAGGCTTTTGAATATATCATTACTTTCAGGTGTGTCAATAAAAAACCATTAATTTAAAAAAAAAAAATTATTAATACCTTGTGTAACGTGAAATGTCAATATTTTGTTCTATGGTAACCGTGCAGGCGTGCAGGATAAGTAGTTACAGTGTCTTTTGTACATGTCATATCATTTTTTGTAATTGAATGCGTCGTTTATTTTATCCAGTATGTCATTTTAAGAGGGAATAAATATAATAGTGTTTCATAGACTACAGATTATTTATTGTAACGTGGATTGATTGTAGGTATGTTCCCACCACAGTCTGCAAGCATACACTCTTCTATGTGGAAGTTACAGATGAAATGCATACATACCCTGGTAAGCTAGATCATGAACATAATTATTTTTAATATTTATATTTTATTCAGTTTATATTGTTCAATAAAGTATTGAAAAAAATCCTGTTTTATTGTCTTTAAATACAAACTATTGATCAAATTAAAGGAGGGGGTGCTCCATCTGAAGGGGAACTGATCGAAGTGGTGGAACTAAGCATCCCAGAGGTAAAACGATACATCAGTTCTGAGGAAGTAGAAAGCCCCCCGTGTTTATTATATGGTATTACCTGGTTTTTAGCTAACAAATCCAAACACTGTTAAGTTAAATTTTAAATTCCTTTAAAGTTTGTTTAAAATAAGAATTATTGATCAAACTCTAAATAAAAGGTTTATCCTTTGATTGAGTTTATTTACAAATAACACGTATGTACATAAGTGAATGTGAAAAGGATGAATGTTTCAAGACTGGATGATATTGCACAAACACTTGCGTTAATGCTCAGTTTCATCTTTTGTGAATTGAGAACTAACCCAAGCAAGACCCCATTTTAAGTTTGTCAACAAAAATTTTAATGCTTTAGTCCACTGCTCTTCTGAATTAAATTGGATTCTGAAATAGAAAAAAAAATAATTATTTGAAAATAACTTTGACTACAAATATTTTGAATATACGCAAAAGATTATGTACTTGATAGAGTAAGAATTTCCAGTTGCAGAATCTTCTATTTTACCGCGATCCATTCTATACGGGAGACAAAATCCACTATCTCCTTTCTCCACCTGTTCCTTAAACTGTTGTAAACAATCTAGGAATGCTACCATCGCCGCATCAAATTTTGTATCCCACAGAAATTTGAATCCTCCACTTCCATACAGAGGTAGCTCCCTGTGTTGATCCAAAGCTTCGATATAGCTGTGATTACCGAATGGCACTAACCGAAATCGTTTGAACGTTAGATTCATTTTTCTAGCCAGAGCTGTTAACAGCAAGGTAGTCTGTCCCCAGGCAGCATTTATTTCGCTCCAATCTACCGGTGCGCTAGGCAATCGGCCTAAACGAAAGGAATTTATAGTTCCAAAATGTCCTGAATGCCAAATATGAAATGTGGCATTGAAAACATTTGTTTTCTTCAGTCTCTCTAGCTGTGATGTTGCATAGGCTAACTGACATTCCAAACTAAACAAATTGTAGGTGTTAATGAGAATGAACTGTAAAGGATATATCAAATACAATATCATGTCATTATTACCTACGATACTCATCTTCCGCTAATATAAGATCTCTTTTATGCTTTGAATATTCCTTCCAGTACCTTTCTTCTTCGCTCTGCAGCCTTTCCCTCTCCCTTTCTTGTTGAGCTATTGCATTCCTAGTCGCAATTTCTTCTTTCCTCAATGCCTCCAGTTCGTTTATCATTCTTTCCTCTTCTGATTTTACATCTTGCAATTCTTTTGCAAGATTTTCCATTTCTGTTTCCTCGTTTCCTTGTTGTTGCTGTTCCATTTCCACTTTCTTTAAGTACTCATTGTAATCCGACCATTCTCCCTCAGTCATCCTTAATTGCTGATCCATTAACAATAAAAGACTATCCGTGCATTCATCGCAAAGTGGGTGATCAGCAGAGCTGCTGCTGCTAAGAATATCAAACAATGTTGCTCGTACCTTAAACAAATAAGTCACATTAACATTCGTGAATATTCGGCAAGGAAAATTTTAAATACCTTTAAGTGATGACTGAGACTTTCTGTTTCACCAGAATCTCCAACTAACATAAACCCATTAGTTCCATTTGCAGATTCAGTCAATCTAAACGGTGGAACTAAATGTTCCATGCTTTCACTCTGAGGTTCTATTTCTCCTACCACTTGTTGTTGAATGGGAACTATTACAAAAAATAACATTAATTTGTTTACAACGGTCGTTTAAGTACGAGTACATTGAATAAATAGAACATTGATATATCAGTTATATCTCATGTATTGCATTAAAAATGGAATACGTTATCGTTGCTCTGAAGGAAAGGCAAAGCGAACAGCAAGACTTGACATAGAATCGTATCAGTTTGAAATAGAAATTACCTACGTGAGAGTTCTGCTAGCGTGTGCTCTCCGAGATGATAAAAGCTCGGATCTAATCTGAGCGGTTGTAAGCATCGTTGGCAGGCGAAACTCACGTTACTTTTCATATCTACCATTTTGACGTTTGGTCACTGAAAAGTACGTTAAGCTTGCGACCAACTCGAACGCGACGTTATTTATAAATACGCATTTGACGCTTGGAAGACAGGGTCAGCTGATTTTATCTTCTTCAGGGTCCGCGAGACGGCGTATGTGTTCGTAGATTTTTTTAATTTGTAAAATCATTTATTCAAACGCGTTTAAAACAACAGGAAGAAGGCGTAGAAAATTAAGAAAAATTACGAGGTAACACGGAATCAAACAACTAGGTATAATTTAAATGATATAAAAATGCAATTTATGTTTTGTTAAAATCCCTTTCTTTTATTACTCTTAGAGTAATACATAGGTGATTAAAAGTATAAAAAAGTCATAAAGACAGTAGAAAGTACAATATATATTTATCGAACAATAAATTTAATAATTTTAATTAAATAAAATGTGTAAAATCAGGTTCACCAACACCTCGATATTCCCCCAAAAATATTAGATACAAGGAATAAGATTTGCGTACCCTCTATGAGTGACTTCTAACAAGAATAAAATCAAGTATATAATAGTTGCGTGATGCATAAATAGTGCAATTTAAATATCAACATTTTATATATTGTGTCATCTTAATGATACATCAAATATTATTAAACAATGGTTTACTATTTAATAAAAGAAACCATTTAATTAAGTAACTCAGCTGCAGATGGCGCAAGATGTTGATCTAGCAAATGCTGCCCTCTAGTAGCCAGTAACATTTTTAAATCGGTCGTGTAGTGTTTAGTGCGTGTTTAAACAAGATCATTTGATTTTATTGAAATAATTATGTTGTAAGTTCTAATTGAATTTCACTTACGAACCAAATCTATCACTTATGTTGTGTTATTATTTAATAAGATTGCTTATCATGATCCGTTGGTTTGTATTTTCAGTTTAACATTGTTACTACCGCCATTTCCTCCACGAAGTAGAGATTTCCAACCATCAGAACAGACACAAAGCCTTCAATTCTGTAAGGGTAAGTTTATTGAATCCATTAATTATTGCGATATGTCAATGCGATATTTCTTGTATCCAAAAAGAGGTAGGGATCAACAGGTAGCTTTTCGATTCTGTTCATTGTCGTTGCAATGTAACTTGAGTTTCGCGAGCATACATACATATACCATCGTACATGTATGCTTATACATGTATGCTTGTACATGTATGCTTGTACCATAGCAGTTGGCATCTCGTGTACGCAATTACAGTAAAACTTTCGTACGACTTTGGGGAACGCTATTTACGTCATTCTAAGCAACACCGGCGACATCTATTGTCTCCTTGTCTAGCGTGTACAATGAATTATTATGCAAGTGTTTCGTTCCCTCTTCCATCGTGATAGCCTGAGTACCGGGACGAATCGCTGACTCAGCTGTGTCAATCATTTCGGTAACATCAATTTCCATGGTTCGCCTCAGACGAAATCGCATAATAGGCAATTTAAAGTTATAGAGGCACCTGTGATCCCCCCTTTTAATGGTACATTATCGAAGGAATAAAAATTTTTATTCCTATCCTTTTCCTAAAGCTTAGGAGCATTTAAATTTTAGGGGGCGCCATTTGCATTTGTGCGCATCATTTAAACCTTTTATATCTAACACTTCAATAAATATAAAAATGTCTTAAAAATAACTATTCAGCGTGGGTTTGCAACATAAGAAAATGAACAAATTATTAAAAAATATATAGAAATGGGTATTTAGGCAGGTGCGAACAGAAATGAATGGCAAACAATTCGGAAGGAACACAGTTACATTTATTTGCAAGTTCTCCCCTGATAGGTCACTAAACAAGTTAAACTAGGTATCTCTAGTAACTAGGGATTCTTAGACATAACTATATAAGTTAGAATAGTTATTCCTAGTAACGGAGAATCCTGGTACATAATTAGGTAAGTTGAACTAGGGATCCCTAAACGCAATTAGGCAACTTTGATGAGGTATTCCTAGTAACCTGAGGCCGCCAGTATCGCCCAAGTAAAAATCGTACGCGTTTTTGAAAGAATTCAAGGCGGGTCAGTTCGAAAATATATTATTTTATTACGAACTTTAACCGTGAAATTATAAAATGTTTTTAACAAAAGATCATTGTATCTTCAATCATTTCTCGGTACCTGGAACGTTGTTTTATAGCAAAATAACGATATCTTCTATAAAAATCCATGCAACGTCCTTGTTTGATATTTTGTAACTTCGTTGCGAGCTTCGTTGCACGATTATCCGTGTCATAGACTAGTTTACACCCGTTGGGCACAGGGTGCGGCGTCATATCGCGTGGGTAACCGCGAAGAGGGTGCCTCCGCCAACGGAGAAGCCCTCTCCCCGCGGGAAAGAGACGGACTGACGTCGAAGAGGGCGATAAGAAGAGGGAGGGATAGAGGGGAAGAAGAAGCAAACGTCGCGGAAGGACAGGAGGAGAGGGAGAGACAGTTGGTTCTGTGGGGAGAGAAGCATAGGGTGGGCGTCGACCGTTTTAAGCGGAGGAGTGCCGTTGGGGCCGATGGGAGCGAAGAGCGTTGAGTTTGAGGCGAGCTGATTGTGAGTGAAGCGCGGGCGTCACGACGACGTCGGTATCGTGGCTGGTCTCCGCCAATCCGTCCCTCAGCGGCCATGTTGCTCGTGTACCTGGGGCGGAGCACGGTTAAAACCGTGTATACGTGTGTGTCTCTCTCTCCTTCTTTCTCTCTTTCTTCCCGGGTAAACTTCTCTTCCGTTCCTCTCCGGTTCGCCTTCTTCGCGAACGATTCGTGTCCTCGACTTCTCGTCTTTTCCCATTTTTTCCTTTTTTTTTTTTCTTAATCGTTCTCCTTCTTTCGATTCGCATACCTTGTTCCTCTCGTTACGCTTCTTCAAGATCGCGAGTCGCGCCCGTAGCGCACCTGTGACCGGTGACGTAACCCCGTTGGTATCCGGGTACCGCGCGACCCCTTTTGCCTCGGTAGTCCAAGCAAGAAGTCGGTAGCTCGGTGGAACACGGTCGGCTTCCTGTTTCTACGCGAGACATCGATCGTCGTCGAACGATCATAGGCACACGAGTGGCGAGGTCCTTGACGCGAAAGGGGTGCATTGGCAAAACGGGAGAATGAATTATTTCGCTTGGCGGACACCCGGCCAATTGCACACTAGGATCCTCAAGTTTCCACGTAAGGTCGTCTAGGTGGCGGTTGATTTACGCCCCGTTACCGGTTACGTTTCGCGTCGACTCGGGGAAATAACAACTCCATGCTCAACGTTTCGTTTTACGATTACGCGAATCGCGTGTAATCGCCGGCCATGGAGCCGCGGCTGCCGGCACGATTGTATTTCGCCTTCGGGACTGCGTCAACTGTCCCATAGATCTTGCTGGCGAGCGAAAGAGAGCCGAGATAATTGCGCGTACCTCGTGTATAAGCCTCGCCGTGCACGGATGCAATTATGGGACGTAAACGTTTTGTACGCATGGTGGCGTTCGCCTCCATGGGAATTCCGTTGCTTGCTTACGAATCAATTAAGCGGATGTTGCTTAGAGGTTGAATAGGTTCGTGAGCGCTTTGGACAACAAAAGTAACGAAATAGATTCGAGCTCTTTAGAAGTATTTGTTATTCGCGGTTAGAGTACTATTTTATGAGATTCAGTTTTCTCGAACGATCAATCCTCTATAGGCAATCACTTGATTTCTTACTGTTTCAAGTTTCCAAAATAATTGAATAAATGTTGCTGTATTTAACGAGGTGTCTTATACATTATCGAATATCGTGGACTTTTCTAGGAAAAATGGCACAGTATGTTACATAAGGTGAAGTATCGTCACCAAGTGAAATTTTTATTTTGAAACTGACTCGAATTCATACACACCTATAGAATGAACTCGATCTCGTGATCAAATATTAGTATACTGTTAAGGATAGGAAATTTTTTGTATAAAAGTTGATGTTTTTTGATCGATTTGTGAGCTAAATAGGCGGGGCTGTAATGCGTTGAATATTTTTTCGGTCCAAAGTTAGCCTCTTTCGGTCGTATATCATTTCCTTTCCACAAAACAGAGATAATAGAATTATAAATATCATTTGATATTATCAATGCGACGCCGAGATTTCGGTGCATCACGCGGATCCTGATAAGATTTGTTTCAGCCAGGTTGAGATATTAAAAAATATACCTGTACCGTAAAATATCATTGAAGTGAATATATTGTCAACAGTGAATAATATCGAAACCAAAAAACACGAAAATATGTGATGAGTAATTAAAAGTAAGATAACACAGGATCGAAAGTAGCAAGTTAAACATTTGGATTAGTATTATTTTAATCCTAGGAAAAATGTCAAAACAAGATTTTATTTACCACGAAGCTAAAATACAATTTGATTAGCAACTTCAGGTGTAAATATTTTTTTTTTACTATTTATACAACTATTTATACAAGAAATTAAACTTTTTGAAAAAGAAAAATTCCATCTCTTTTTCCGTAAGAGGAAATACACAGAATACTTTTTGGTGAATCGCCTTTGCAATTTCCATATAAATATATCAATTTTTTTGCTTCTCAACCCGGTAGTCCTGTACTAATGTCGTTATGGAATATCATTAACAGCAGAACACGATGTTCGAACGATATGCTCTTGTAATTTAGCATGGTAGCCACTCGGTATGCGCCGGTCCGCCGCTCGAAACCCTGGCTGTTTGCGTAACCCGACAAAATATACAGATCGAATTCGGAGTGATTTGTTTTCTTTGCCGTTAGAAATTTTGTTCGGCCGTCTAGGTGGCTAACCGGGTGAAAATAAACATTTTTTCCAGGCTTTTTCGCTCGTGTCCGTGTGGTGTACGTGTACGTACACGTCCGCGTGTGTGCCCGTTGTACGAACGCACGCGTCAAATAGTTGGAAACAGCCAGGCGAACGCATCCATCTCCGAGCTATTATCTCCTACATAACTCATCTGTTTTCCCCATCAGCCAAATTGCTGTACCAGCTCGAAATCGACCTATCTCGCTCCTCTTTGCTTTCTCTCTATTCTGTCAAAAACTGGTGTTTTTTTTTGGCGTGGATGACTTACGACTGGAAAAACTTACCCGAAATTCCATGATTTATGAAACGAGAGAAAAAAAAAAAGATAGGGATGTCGGGGTACGTGCGCGTGTTTCCCGCGGAAATCTGAATGCGGCTGAAGGAGTGGAAGTTTCAACCCTTTGATCTCGATGGCCGTATATGTACGTCCACGGAAATCGATTAACGCTTTGATTGTCAATCTGCAGCTACTAAAACTTTCATTTGGTTTATTTTTAACAAACTTTATATTCTGTTTCCATAATATTTTGCTATTTTTATTATTCATAGTTTAAAACGTCTAATAGGAATATTTTCAACTAAATAAACTAAAAAATTCTGAATTATATGGGTGACGTGGCAGTCAAAGTGTTAATAAATGAGAATTTTTCGATTTCCATACGGGATGATTAATTAACTTTGTACAGAACAAGCATGGTATATGTGTAAAAATCGAAGAGGTTAACAATTATTTTACTTTGAATCTTCAAACCATTGATTTCATCTTGCAATTTAAATTAAAAAAAATTGTCCTCATTTTCTGCAAAAATAAAGCAGCCATAAAAGATACATAAAAAAGTGTGTAAACAGTAGTTAAAAAACAAACAAAAATACAAGATTTATTTATGAAGTCGTGGCAAAGAGCTGTTACGAGGTAACAGTTACGTCGAAGACAGCTTCAAATCCAATTCGATTTGATTTCGAGCGAACCACCATTTTGCTTAGGGTTCTTCTCAGGGTTCTGAAAGCAGGACCGTGCCCTTACACAGGCGAATCAGCACGAATCGGAATCAGAAGAGAGATCCTGCTGGATCCGTTCACGGCAGGGATGTTCCGAATTCCGAAAACCGATACCGTGCTCCTCGTGGGCGGATCGTGGCCCATAAATACCTGCGGTGTAAACACGAGTCGCCGAATGTTTGGCCAGCCCGGGCTCGGCCAACCATGCCACGGATTCGATCGTCTTGATGTAAACCCTTTGGTTAAATAAACCGGGCCGCGTTTCTTACGCGTGCGGGATCGTTTGGCCGCGAGCAATTACGCGCGAATTAGTCTCATAGTTTGGATGAGCGACGAGTGTCGCGCGATATTTTATCGCCGGTTTTGTATCAGGAAATCTTTAACATTTCAGCGACGACGTAGGGTCAATCAAGCCTCTCAGCTGGAAAATTTTTCGTATATTTTAGAATTTCAAGGATCGAAACGATTGTTAGTCGTTGCAAAGATCAATCGTTCGAAAATTAAAATGTAGATAGATAGTTCCTGATAGACGTTGCCAATTAATATCTAGGGTTATGAGATTGTAAGAATTAACTAACTATATTTGTTAGAACCTGAGTCCGTTTCGACCCTTGATTCAGTTCTGATCGCGTTGTTAGGAGACGCGATAAAATACTTGAAGAGCATTGACAATTAAAATCGCAGATTTTTGTATCCATATCGTGGCCAAGTGGAAAGTTTGCGAACGAGAGATCGGTTTTACCAACCACTGAAATTACAATGGAGGAAATTTGCGAGTCGATTCGCTGATCCCTTGTCTCCGGCTGATTTTATCTCTGCGATCGTGCGCCGACTTCTTATCTGATTCGGAGAGACCGCGTTGGAGATGCAATAAATCATTTTGTCCCGCGGAATAATCGAGCACCAGACAGACATTGTCATGTGGAGATCACGAGACTTGCTACGATCCTTGAAACGTTCGATTCACGTATTTTTCACGCGCAAATTCCTCGAAAAAGTTTGGAATTTCATTTTCTTTTTTTGTCGATTCGAGAATTCGTGTTGTTGCAATAAGTTAGATACTCGCCAGAAAAAACAAATTTATCGTTATCTGCGAAAAACAGGAAACGTCGATTGATATTCAGTAGGGATACACGGAATTATTTATTTAACGCGTTGGCCACCGTAGTGGAAATTAGTATATTTAGTAGTTTAGTAATTTTGTAAACGAGCAATTTAAAATATTTATATTTAGTCATTTCTACCATGAGGGTACACGTGTCGACTGTCATCAAGGCTACTTATCTAACTAATCTAATAAAAATTGAAAAATAGAACGATCCCATTCACACCTTTATTCAGAATTATTTTTGAATACCTAAAGTTAAATAATTTCACTCTTAATTAAATTAATGTCCTGCGAAGAACCGACATTTTCCATTAACAAACAACAAAGATCGAACGATACGGTCAATAAACCGATCGTTACTTCTCGATTCGGCAACAGTTACCCAGAAATCGGTCCTTAACACGACGTTAAAAAGAAACCGCTCTAACCGAATATTTCCTTAATAAACGCGAACATTATGGGTCCCGAAAGAAAACATCTTGTGGTACTCACGTGCCGCCATACGATCGACCGTTAAACGCGTTATCGCTTGTTTTTTTTTCTTTTATTTCGATGGAAAAACGTTCGAAGGGGGTCACGCGGTTTCGTCGTCAAGTCGCATTCATAACGCGAGCGTTTATCGCGCTGCAACGGGCCTGCTCGCGTCGGTTGGGTCTCGCCACAGGGGTCTACCCGGTCCTGGACGTGTATTTATGGGCGAAAAAATATTTTATCATAATAATACCGGGATAGTTCGCGGTAGGCTGTCTCGCGGATCCGTAGAGCCACGGTGCAAATGAGCCTTCTTCGTGTATCCAGCATAAAAGGCGACTTTCCGTTCAGGGGGTACAACGACGGTCGCGATAGGTCAGCGCGATTACCAGAAAATTATTAGGATATCGATCGGGATTTTTCAAGGATTTTTACATTGAACCGGCCGCCGGTGGCACCGGTTACCGGTGTCGCTTACACACGGCGAAATCGAGCCGTGGCCGTAATGCACGCTAACGAAGCATAAAATGTGAGAACGAGCGGAACGTAGCACGCTCCCTGTTATTCGTTCTGGGCCCGGTCGTTATTACGCGCGACGGGGGAGGAACGAAGAGAAACGACGCGACAGCATCGCCGGGACAATCTTTCGCGGGTCGGAAGTTTCGCGAGCCGCGTTTTCGCACGGGTCATGACCATCCCGGAGCCACTTTGACCCCTTTCGCCGCTAACAGGACGTGCACGTCCTGCACCGGGTTCCTAATTTCGCATCTTATGCGTTACAGACTATATTACGTATTGTATGTAATTTTAAACCCTTGTCTCGCGACTTCTCTTTTTCTTTTGTGTTAAACAGGGAACTTGTTGGGTAAATTTTCTTCAAAAATCCGGAATTTGAACGTTCTTTTATTTCACCATTTCAGGCACGATGCGAGTTTATTGTGTAGCTATACTTTTACTATTTCACGTTATGAAAATAGTGGTACTTATTTTTTTATAATACACCATTATTTAAAAATAATTATTAATACTTTGAATACGATCCCAAAGTCTTAAAACATCCTTCGGATATATAATACTGAACCTACCAGCATTTAATATATCAAAAGACCAGTTGTGGTAGATAAGACATACTATACATTTTTCTCATCGAAAAATGACGCAAAAGCAACGATAAGAAAAAGAGAAAATTGATTAACTGGATGATAAAAATGTACACGAAATTAAATTTATGAAAGAAAACAAAAATTACTGCAGAATGTCGTGGTACGTTTAGTGATAATTTGGTTCCTAAAAAGTGTAACACTTACAATTAGATATTAAAACTTTCTCTAAATTTGAGGAACGTTACACTCGAAGTATTAATTATTCCGCCATAAAAGTTTCGAGGTGCTGGCCAATTACCTCTAATACCAAACGTGTTAATTACTAGATGATCAAGTTTCAAGACGATAAATCTCGACTCATCAATCGTTAATTTAATTCAATTTCCCGAAACGGTACGTACGCCACTTAACACATCAGACGAGGTTCATCCAGAGCGTAAAGCATCCTCATTTTAGGATCGTGTTCGGTTACGACTGGACGACCGTTCGTCGAAATTACGACGTACTCGCGCGAGCATTGCAGCTGCGACTCTAATTGCGATAACGTCTCGCCAAGCGTATTTGCATACCTGCGGAAAATATCATCTCCGGCGCGAGTATGACGCTTATTAAACGATCCGCTCGTTACTTCTCTCTGACCGCCTGCTCGCCTGTTTGCAGATCTTCTTCTTCTTCTTCCTCCTCTTCTTCTTCTTCTTGTTCGTAGTAGTATCAACTTCGATGTGTCGTTTAACGAGAATTGGACACGAGCGTGTAGGTAAATCGTAAGAGGAAGCGTTCGGGATCGTTAAACTTCCATTTATAATCGAACGAACTGAGTTCTCGGTTTGGCGAAACGAGTCCGATGGAGTTGTTTAGGTTCATCCTCGAAGATCCGATGACACGGCTCCGTTGGATCGCGGGAGTGTCATTAATCATCGTTCAGTCGGGAAACAAATCACGGTACTTCGAAGGGTTTCGCGTTATACTTCAATCCCGCGACGGTCAACTAGGCTGTAATACACGCCAATTCACTTAAGCTGTTATCTACTACTAATACGAATTTTCTATTCTAACAATAAATAAATTTTCTATTCCATTTTTCTATTCTTTTTTGTAAAAGTTTCAAGTTTGTTGAAACGTACATTTATTTTTAAGTTTCCAAGTTTCTAGAATTATAATGTTCCACAACTTCGCAGTTCATAAAAATAATAGGCTCAAGGGTTAAAATAGAAGTTAAAATTAGAATATCAGTTTCGTTTCGTTGAATTTCCTCTTTCGAATCGGTGTTGTTCGCGCAAGAACGCAAAATCTTGAAATTCATAAGCATGACGGACTCGCGTTAGTATCTGACAACTTCCTAATGGAATAATCAGCAAGGAAATTCAATCAGCGAACGATCAAACTCGTGCGTTTTCCTATATCGACGCGTACGTCCCTTGGGCGAGCGTAACGATACCTCGCGGACGGGGTATCGACATAATAAGTCAGGGTGAACGTGAGAGAGAGAGGGTGTACGTTGGTGTTGGCGAGTTTTGCAACGGAAAGCGAAGGAATTAGTGAAATATCCAAGGGCTGCAGGGGTGGGTTTACCCTGACAGCAGGTGAAACCGACTGCCACGTCCGCCCACATTTGACGGCTGTGGGTTACCTCCGGCCACTTAAACTGAAATCTTTACCGTTCTTCTGTCCCTTCCCTCTCCACCCCTCGAACCCTCTTGCCTGACCGTCCCGACCACACCACGTTTAGCCCCTCGATCTGGCGCAGTTTTAAAAAGCGTGGCAAGGGGGTGGCCCACCGCATTTTGCCGGGCATTATTTGACCCTGCGGGTGATCCCCGTTGCTTTCTCTTCTCTGACCCTTCCATCTTTCTTTTCTGCCCGATTCCCCTCTACCCTCCGCGGGCCTTTTTGTTTCTTTTCCCCTCTCTCTCTCTCTCTTTGAACCTCCCCCCTTCGTGCCACCCTCGCTTCACTTCTTTTCTCCGTGGCATTGTATCCTTTTATGAAGTCGTGCGCCCGCCTCGGATCGCCAGGATGTGATCTTTCGACGTATCGGCGTATCTCTCGCCCTTGGGACTCTTGGCTCCACTTCCACTCGGTCATTTTGTCCCTTTCTTTTCGATCCTTTAACCCGTGGCTTTGCTGGGAAAATTAAGAAAGATTTTGGAACATCGAAAAGCAAATGAATATCGAGACATATCAAATAATTATTCTGATTATAAGTAGAACTGTAATTCCAGAATTAGGTACTTCGAAGGTTACCGCATATTTAATGAAATTTCTGTCGCTTCAGGAAGCGAGTCTGAGGTGTTAATAACTTCGAACGTTAATTACGTTTCACCGTTTTAAGAATAAGAAACGAAAAAATCGTGTAAACTTGGTCGGGTATTTAATATATCATCGGAGTGTCGATACTTAATGTCAAATTTCCACGATTAACAGACACTGAAAAACGACTCGTTTGCATTCTCGTATTTCCTAGAATGCCAATGGTTCGGTCGAGCATAAACTCGCAACATGTGACGTAAACATCGATAAAAATGTCGTTTGGAAAGTTAACACGAAATTCTGTATTTTGTTAAAAAAAGAAAAAAATTTATCCTTGTTTCTTCTCTTCTTAACATGTAATCTTTGTTTCGTAAGAAAATCAATTTTTTTGTTCCATTTCTCAATATAAAATTAGAGAAGCCATTGATTTTATACAACGTGTGGAGAATGCTTAAAAATTTTAAACGATAACGAGATACGGTAACAATAACTATTCGAAATCGAGGAAAATGTGTAATTACCGATTACCCTAACCGGGACTCCATAATTCTCCGAGCCGACGAACGGGCACACCTGTTGAAAACTCGTCGCTGCAATGTCTAGGAATTCCTTGGGCTCCATTCGGTCAACTGGTACCTGGCGGGTCCGAGCAACAAATTATATTTGGCCAGTCACATCGAAAAATTAATGCGACGATTCGTTCACGACACGTAAATAACGCAGATAAACGTCGCTCCTTCCATCCCCGGATATCTGGATATCGTCAATTTCCATATATAATTTCGTCAGGTATTAATTATTACGGGTATAAAATAATGAAGACGATCAATAATCAAGCAGAGAAAAAAGAAGAGGAGATAGAATCCATCGATTCTTGCGCCCTCGACGGGGAAGTATTTTTATTAATTGCAACATTAGCTCGTTTCTCGTATTTCATAGCGACGAATACGTTTGATCCGTTGGCGAAGTAAAACGGAATAAATTAGCCGTGGTGTCGTTAAATTTTGGAGTCATGCTTTATTGATCGCAGTCATTAACGAATTAATACGCATAAGTTTACTCGATGATGATTCGCTTAATAAAATTTCTATGGAAATAAAGCCAGGTATTTGATGAGTATATTAATTATTACGGGTATCAAGTAACAGACTTTCGAGTTGAATTAAAGAATCGTATTACACATACAACATTTTTTATTCAGACAGGTTACCTCTTGCCAAAGATATCGAACGAAGATTAATACTCCAGCAAAAATGTTGTAATCAACCAATACCTACACGGTTTTATAACATTTTTAAATCTGGAAATTCTGCCTATATTCTCTAACAAAAATCGAAGCTGTTCGTTTGATAATTATCTACGAAATAATTCCTAAATTTCACCTACTTTGTATCTATTGAAGACTTAGAACTTGTCTTCGATAGTTAAAACGGAAATAAAAATAATAGGTAAATGGTTTGTAGCGATAGGTGAAAACAGGCCTCAAGGAAATCCTCGACTTTATGTCAGTAAGGACGGTCTGGTCAGGGTCAGGTAAAATCGTCAGGGTGAAAGTTTGCAACGAGGGTTGAATTGCGCGAAGGGTTTACAATGGGCTCGCGGTACAGGGGTGTGCGCGTTTCGAAGCCCGTTAAAGGTACGCCATAATCCAATTTACAATCGGAATTGCAACCCGCCTAATCCCATTATAAAGTCACATTTTCGAGGGACCATACGTGCTGTTCCACTGACCATCGGTTACTCTGTCTACCTGAGAAATATTTTCTTTAAGGCCACCTAATGATTATGACTGTTCGTAATCAACATTTTACGTACATTTAGAAAGTCAGAGATTAAAATAAGGCAAATGACATTAATACTACAACTTACGTAGGTAAGAGGGGTGGAAGGGTTATTCAGGGAAAATCATTTTTGCGGGTAATATTTATTGAAGGATTGTTCTCAATATCGCAAGCGGATTATCTTTCAGTTTTATTGATTTATTAAGAGTTTGAAACTAATTGGGGTATGCAAAAATTTCCGTTGTCTGTGACTACCTGCTATTGGAATTATATTACCTGGTAATTTTAAATACTGAACTGAGGTATCAGGTTTGAAGAAAATTAATTCTTAATAACTACAATACGCCACGATATAAAAATATTAATGAATGCTAATAAGTATGGAATATTAATAAAGAAGATGGAACCTTTGCAGACTTCTAATATTTTTTCTTACGTTAATTCACAATGACAGAGTATGTAACTTGCTTGCACATTGTATATTACCGAATTTTGCTACCCTCACTTTATCATTTACATTATTCCAGAAAGAAAAGATTAACTCGCATAGAATTGATTCCATTCCATTTCACGAGGGTAAAATTTCGGTTAAATATCCGAAGCATCGTTTTTGTTATCGGGTATATAAGGTGTTCGATCTGGAACGTTTGGTTTGGTACACGTATCTATATTCGGAGCCCTGGTATTTCGGGGGGGGGGGGTCAAGGGGAGAAAAGAGTGCTCTCGCCATTAGTCATTCTCGGTTCTGTTTAAAAATACCCGTGCCCGTGAAATATGGATCGAATTGAAAGTCTTCCGCGGCAAAAGACGAGGTGAACAGGGGTTTGTCGTGCTTAAAAGAAAGAAGAAAGAGTCTGTAAGCAACCCCTGGCCGCGTTCGAGCTGAAGAGGGAGCGTTCCCGTGACCTGTAGGCGCACGACCCCCCCGAATATTCGGAGACGATTAATCATAAGATGGCTGGGAGGAACCCGCGTGAGAAATGCGAGACAGCACTGTCGCTTCTCCTGTCTAATTCGTCAGCTGCGAACCAAAGCTCCTGGTGAATTTAATTTATTGATCGAGTCAATGTTTGTTTCGGTTAATTGAAGGAAATAACGTACTGTTTTGTGATTTTCTTCGGGATAACTGTTGGCTAGAATTACACGTTGAACAGTGTTTCTTGTGATTTAGGAAAACAACGAGATTGTTGTGTTGCCAACGGTTATTTGGTCGAGATAAAAATCAGGCCTGGCCAGGAAGTGGCCAATTGTATTCGCAATATCAGGTGTTTGAGGTATTTCTTGAACAAACGACCAGTGCAGCAAAAAACATTGATAATCTTTACAATGATTTTCTTTTTCGTGTATCGAGCATAATATTGTTGTACACTTCAGACTGCACAATAATTTTACCTCGAAAGCATGGTGTATATTTATAATTATTATGAAAAACATACCAATAACAGGATAAACCTTGTTAATTATTCCATTCAAATATTTTTGGGTGGTGATTAATAGAATATCGATATTTAATTTTGGTATTATTGCTTAAAAAATATTGCAGTTGGGAATTTTTGTAAACTAACTAATTTCAGAATTCAATTTTTATTTCAATATCTGTGCATTTGCCAAAATCACACCCTTCAAACTTCCAAAATCGTGAAGCACCATGGGTTTCCGGGGCCAGCAGGATTTCCTTTTGGGGCTGATTAATACCGCGGCCATCGTCCCCCTTTTTCCTTTCCACCGAGGTAATCTGAACACCAGGTACCGGAAACGAATCTTATCTGCGAAAGAGCTAACAGCAAAATCGGCGAATGCGCGCTTGCGCATTTCCCTCAGTCCAAACAAACCAGCTCTGCCCCTGGTGTCATGAATAATCGGGATCCTTGCCTGTTGGCTCCCCTTTGTTCTCTTTTTCTTCCCTACGCTCGATCCTCCTTTCAGGAACCGACTTTAATCCTGCATGAATATGTAGAAGTCCTGAAGTCGACCCGGTCTCTTTCTCCGTTTCCCTTTTCTCCTCTGTTTTCACGTCGATGCATCGTTTTGTTGCCTCTTTGACGCCGATCATCGGTCGACTATTCATATCTGTGATTCTTAATTAACATAAATTCATAGAAAGGGGCTGGTTTCGGTTCGGGTAACGGAAAGCCAGGTAAAATTGTGCGAAACTATCCTGGATTTGTTCAGCGAACTCGATTATATTTCTGTCAGATTGTGGAAATACAGTAGAAGGCACAATGTTTAAATATTGGAGTTTTTTAATAACATCTTTTGAGTGCTAATTACAGAAATTACGTACTTCCTGGTTCTATGTCTTCTGTTGCTAAATTAGGGTGAAAATTTTTATTTATTTTATTGAATTGCTTCCAGTACACTTCTAATACACTACTCGAAGGAAACCTTATTTCAAATATAACTTAGCTTGTGTCATAGGTAATCTAGGTTTTCCTCGAAGGATCTAATCGCCATTACTCACCCTTACGTTATGTCTTTCCTAGGTTCTCTCAAAATCCTTATCCACCCTTATTCTTAGCCGCGCCACCCCGTATTTCAATCCGTATATAGTCTTTAAAAAACCAAATTTTTCTCTCAAATATTTAATAAGCCGGTACCGCATCTTTGCCAAGATCGCTAACAAAAGAATATCATCCGAAAGGGTTAAGGTGTCACATTGATACGCTAAACCGTCCGGCAAGGGAACAAGGGAGCAACGGCATTGGTTGAAAATTTACGACCATATGTTGCGCCCTTAATAGAGACTTCTTAGCACCGGTAGTCCGGTGTCGAAGCTTTTCGGTCTTAATGGCGGGGCGAACGCTCGAGCATTATAGGTAAACGCCACGAGTTTCCAGGGCATAACGTAAAACGGGGGTTCGGTTTTTCGAACCGAAGCCAGCTAACGTCGTGTCATAAAAGGGTTGACGGTTGTATATCACCCGGAAAGAGAGAGAGAGAGGATGAGCCATTCGTGGTCGTGTTCGAACGAGGAACAGTGGCGCGATTTCTCATGTCTCAAAGCTACAGGTGTACCTGCGGGGACAAGATAATAATTAGTCCCGATGCCCGGACAACGATACGCTCCTTTCTACCCTTCCTTGTTCGCTGACCGCCCATTTTTTTTTCTCCCCTCCCCCCTCATCTCGGATGATCCAACAGGGATAATAAAGCGCAACAACGAAGTCAGGAGTTCATAAATAATTCGAAGCACGCGAGTATTCGGTGCAGCGCGCGACAATTGTTTTTTAGTCGGTCGGGCGATTCATTTTCGCGAATACTTTATTCGTTAAACGGTCATTTTTGATACCGTTTTGGTGGGGAAAAGAATCTCCATTCCTCTTTCGTTCGAAACTTAGTAGACATTTAACTTAACTAGTTCTGATCTACAAAATGACTAAATTAATTAATTCACTTTGAAACCATGGATAAGTACTACTAGTAAGTGGTACGTTGATGTTTTGAAGAAGGTGAGAAAAAAATTGTTAATTTTCTCGTAGAAATGAAATTTTGTTTTCATATTTTCTTCGTTTTATTAATTCTGCCGCGAGGAGTTTTCTTAACCGGAAGGAAAAAAGTCTCAATTGTCACCCTCGAGCGTTCTGTACGTAGTTTGTTCGATGGCCGCGTAGCTGTGGGGTAAAAATGCCGGTGTTTATGGTCACGGTGACAGAAATCCGGGATTTCAGGCATTTAGGGTTGCATCTTGTCGGCTTTATGACTGCCGTGGAGGCATTCGAGCTGGCCGTTTCTGTCCGTTCGAAGACATTGTGCCGCGCGAACGAAACAGCCCGGAGAGCTGTTTAGTTTTATTGCGTTTAGCGTCGAACGAGACCGAGAAGGTACCGTTTTTATCGAGGACTGGCCGCTCACAATGTTTGCATACACGATTTGTCACGGCCATTGCAACGTCGTAAATTATCGTGGCACAATTTGAGCCCGAAGGGCTGGCTTGGAAAAACGGCACGAGGAAAAGGGATAACTCTCCTATCCGGTCCTTTTGTGGAACGCTATTGCCGAGCAGGAACGAGTCATTGTACCTCTGTCCTTTTACGCCTCGATTTTCTCCTTTCGTTCCGTTTCGATCGTCAACAGATTTGTCGAGTAGCATGTTTTTTTTCTCCATATTTTTCTCCCGTTTCAGCGACTTTTGAAACGATTTCCAGGTACCTTGATTCCAGGGGTAACGCCGTGGACTAAGGCGTTACCCCTTGTCGGGTACGAAATAAATAACGATACCGATATCGCCAACTTTGTTTTATCTGAAACCTGAATTTTGCAGAATCGAAAGCGTCGATTACCCGGTTATCGCGTCTGTGGTCGATCAGATCAGCCGCGATTAAAATAAAGACGTAGATATACATTTTCGGGGGAAATATGTATCTATGTAAATCCGCGTAAAATTGCAGTTCACGGGCTGAATTCATTAGAATAAAGTTCGGCGGCGGTGTGCAAAGCCGGGTGAAATAATGTTTCAGATAGCGGATAGGAAAGAGCGGAAAGTTTATCTCGCGCACGCTCCCACCTCTATAAATAATATTCCATCGCAACGTGTACCAGGCGCAGGTGAAATAAATTCCCGGAAATATTTGCTAGTTATTCCCCTGGTTATTTCACTTGCAAAAAAAGAAGAAAAAAACGTTGAATCTTGACGCTGGAAATTCATGCTCCTTCGCGAGAAGTCGCTTGAACTTTATCGATCGAATCGCCGATTCAGATCTCGCCTTATTACTGTTTATTAATGAATAAAGTAATACAGAATATAATTAATTATAATGCGAAAATTAACTTTATGTGAAAAGAATGCGTCTCTCGATCTATGTGAACAAAATCATCACGGCGATGAAAAAATGTCGTCACCTATGTCCGTGGCTTGTGACTATAAAAAATAAAGGTATAATGCGCTACAAGGCGCCTTCACCAAGGTACCGCTTTCATCGTTGAACTCCAACACTTATTACTATATGTATTTCATTTGCGGTTCTTTCTTCAGTCAATTTATATTATCGAATTCGGTTTTGTAACATTCCAAGAATCTGCTCGGTAATTATAACTTCCGGAATAAAGATGAAGCGTCTGCAATTTTATCAACCCCTCGACTGGTTGACTTTACTTTTCCATTCTTTTTAAATATTTCATAAAGTTATATTTATGTCGAGTGAAAGAGCAAGTGAGGGTTACCTAAAATGCGAAAAAGCAATCCGTGAGAATAGGACAGAGAAATGATAAAAATGGAAACGTAAGGTAGTCGTTGTGGATGCTTGAGCGAGTGAACAGGTGCATGGTTGAAATATAGAGCGTGTGAAATCTTCTTGAAATACCTTCTCAATTATCGAATTATTTTAAAAACGTAGAATTTACATAATGCACGTTAATTAATACCTCTGAATCAAATCCTACATTTATGTCCTGCTTTTCACAATTTTTGAAAACTTTCCTTCTCACTGCCAGAAGATTCAAAACGAATGAGGTGTCTCGTAATTCCCTGAGAACAGAGAATCTCGCAACAATGGCGTCAAGAATTTGAATATCGAGAGACGCGGCTGGGGGGGGGGGGGGGCATCCGAGTAGAACTGTTTGAAAAATATGTAAATGCCTTCTTTTTTTCTTATCTGGACATCGTTCTTTCGCGATCCGTTCGACGAGTTAAGCCGTTCGCCGCGTCCTACGCGATCATGTTTGGAACGAAGCCGATACAAAAAAGTAGGAGGAAAAAAAGGGAAACGAAAGAGGGAAAAACGATGTGTCGCGACGATACCGGAGAAGAAGCACAGTGGGCCTCGCAGGACCCACCCTCGGACAACTTGTTTCCCTTTTTCTTCATTTTTTCGTTCCCATAGGCTGACGCGGTTTCGTGGAATTCCAGCGAGCTTCGGGAAAGTTCAGAGGATTCGAGACACGTGGAAAAATTAGGGAGAAAGCCGCGAGAAGGAAAGGGGGAAGGGAATGGAAACGAAATCCAGAGGGAAAGAGGAATGGAAGCATGGAACGCCATGGGTATGGGATCGCACGCATGCGTCCCGTCCAACCCAGCGGGTGGTGGTGTGTGCTCCTTTTTCTTTTTTCTTTTTTTTTTCGTTTCCTTTCCCTCCTTTCTGCCCTCTCTCGGCCTGGAACCGATCTCTCCTCTCTTCAGCCTGCTGCCGGTTCCCTCGGTTTCGTTCGCTGCCAGTCAGAAAACTTCTCGTTTTGCCTACGGTCTTTTTCGTTCCTTCCTTTCCTTTCCTTTCGTTTCGTTTCGCCTCTGAATTTTCGACCTCCCTCTCTCCCTTTAAATAATTGTCCGCCACGGGGGAAGATGGGACCAAGGCATCGAACGGGGGCCGAGAAAGACCCACCGAGATCCGAAGACGAATCGAGAGATCCCTCTTCCACGAATATGTGGATCACGCTCGAACCTTCGCGCCGACGGATCTCGTTGTCTTTGCTCGCTCGAGTCCTGATCGGAGATTCAAAGTTGCTTCCAGGTAGTGTCGGAGAAAGGTAATGCCGGGAGAAGGAAAGGGCATAATCGTTCGTCGAATCTTCATTTGTTCCCTCGAAAGTTGGAGAGGATAATGTGGCGTTAATTAATTTTCCCCGTTCTTTGTATAATTTAACGTTTCAAACATCGAACAGTCGATTAACGATCCAGCGCTTAGAAAGCGTAGAAATATTTAATCTTGATAAGAGTTCAAACCTTGGGTTATAACAGGATTAATTTCTAATTATACGAAAGAAAGGAAATGGAACGAATGCTACATTATTATTTTATTTAGTTGCTATTAGAATTTTAGATATCCCTTTGCTTGTTTTTTCGCATCGTTACAAATTTTCCATTTATAATCCGTATTTTGCATCTGGAGTTTCTCACGGCGAAAGATGAAAAACGCGGCTGTATCAGATTGCGATCTATATTTTATGAATAGCAACAAACATTGCTTTAATGACGTGCTATAGACTTTAATAAAGCGCGTACGAGCTTTAAATGAATATAACGTGTTTAAGAGTTGATAAATTGCATATCAACCTCTGATTCTCCCCTCGGAGATGATAAAGTCGTTAGGCGTTATTGATGGTTTCATGAGGAACAGCGCTATCAGCATTATCTGCAATCTCTGCGGATCTGAACGAGTCTTCTCTGTCTATTATCATTGAACTCATTAACATGGAATATCTGCTTTATGCGAGGTAAATTTAGGATGTATTTCTTTCAATTTTTGTTTGAAATTTTTCATCTCTTATTTCGTGTTCCTAATGCATTCTTTAAATACTTTGAGGGCTATGAGCATCTGATACCTGGAATTTAATTAACACTAAACCTACCAGCATTTAATATATCAAAAGACCAGTTGTGGTAGATAAGACATACTATACATTTTTCTCATCGAAAGATGACACAAAAAGGACGATAAGAAAAAGAGAAAATTGATTAACTGGATGATAAGAATTTCCACGAGGTTAAATTTATGAAAGAAAACAAAAATTATGTCGAAAGAAATCTTAAAACAGGTCATTTGATCGGTCGTGGTACGTTTAGTGTTAAAAATTCAAGTGGAGTGTTCAATGCAATAAAAATACCTCATTAACGATGGCGTTTAAAATCGTTATGTAGAATTTTAGTAGGTGTATCTCGGCAGATAAACTTTCCAATATAGTCCTAAGAGGGTGCTATAATTCTGCACAATGATTATTTTTAGTGTCTTTTATAACCGCGTAAAGTCTGGATAAAATCAGTGTGTCTCGTTAAAAGGAATAAAGATAAGAAAAGCAAAAGGCAAAAAGACACGATGAGATCAGAGATTAATGAATCGTCGAAAAATCGAGTGGAAAGGACACGGCGTCGAACGCGTCTCGATATTTATCGCTCGGAATACCTCGAGGCATCCTCCTTCACGAATTTCCAAAAATATTTGACCGTAAAGAATCGAAGGATGGGGCGGAGGAGGAGGAGGATCAAAGATCGACGGCGCGGCGAGGTTCATTCTTCTGGGCCGCGTAAGACGGATCGGGAACGAATCGAAACGCGGAGGACACGAGTGACCCGAAGGGTCCCGCGCGGGGCCGGTAAAAGCGTGTGGAGGAGGCGAGCGCGCGATTCACTGGAAGCGATGGAACTGACGAGGACAAACATAATTCAGAATTATCCCGCGAGGCGGTCCCGTCTCACATATTTCATCTCCGGAAAGGGGTTTTTGTCGACCCGGGGAGGAGACGAAGCTTCTACCCGTGTGTACACACACGGCCGTGCGTAATCTCGTGATTGTCGAGCGTGCAACGAGCTCGATTCTTCCAGGACCCGGTTGAATTTCATGGAAAGCTACGTTGGCCAGTGCAAATACAACTAGACGGCTCGTCGACGATTCGGATCGATCTGCGATCTCACGGATTCCAAATTCTGATTCATTCAGTTCCGACGTGGATGTTAAGTTATGTATTTCAGAAGATTAACGATCCAACGCTGTTTGATGATATATCAATTTAAAGCTTTTATTAATATATGTAGTGTAAATTGTGGTATACCCAATCAACTGCAATTAACGCAAACACTTATCCAGTGTTCACTATTTTTCTGTACAAGAACACCCTACTATCATAAATTTCGTGGATTGGTCTTTAACACGTTGAATGTCACATTGAAGCTGTTGAAAACTTCATAAAACTTCATATTTGCAACATGTTTTGTCTATTACAAATGTCTATTACAAATATTTTTGATTCAATAAGCGAACAAATTCCAAAAAATATAGGTAACGATTATCTGTAGAAATTCAAGTATCACCCGTATATGACAAAGCTCCAGTTTCGAATGATATCAGTCTCCGGAAATCAATTACTGATATCGAACCGTGCAGCTTCGAGGGCTTAAATTCGATGCTTTATTGATTGCAATAAATTAAACGAAACCTGCACTCCGTTCAGATCGAAGCAACGATAGGTGTTACAATATGAGCAGAACTTATCTTCGCATGCGACTTTAGGTAGATCGGCGCCGATCGGTGGGTGACACGTCTTAAATCCTGGCAGGTGCCGGCTGCACCTGTCATCCTGGCCCAGGATGGGATCCACTTTGACCTTTTCGTTCATTTTTTTTTCCTACCCTTCTCGACACGCAGCTGACCTTCGTAGATTCACGATCGCATACATCCTAGGATCATCCATCGTTTTCAAAGGGCAAGGTGTAGTTTAGTCGGTTGGACGTTCTCTGGGTCTAACTTGAATTTGATAGGCTACAACCCTTAAAGATACATCACTGTGATCAAAAATTATAAGTTGGAAGTTTTTCATTGCCATCTTGCAGGTATATCTTAGGAAAATTTTTACGTCTAACTCGATTTTGGTAAGGTAGCATTTTCTAAAATACGCCATTGCAATTAGAAATGAAAAATTCAGCGCTTTTGTTGTCATTTTATGGGTACATTTGGTTGCACCTTCGCTTCGTAGATCGAGCAAAGGGGTTGAGCGAGTTAAACTCGTTTCGAATGGTTAACGAGCGTGTATTACGTTCTTTCACCTGCGTATAAGATAAACCTTTGGATACACGGGTTCGATTTGAAACGGTTCGTTTCGACGAGTGACACTCGACACCAGCTGCATCGGGAACGTAGAACGTGGGCCACGCCAATGTTTGCGCTCGGCAGACGTGTCGACGTGACGCACCCCCTTTGCGCCACGCGTCTATTTTCATTGCCTTCTTAATTGTGTTTTCTCAGTTGTGGAATAACCTTCCAACGACTCGATACATTTTTACATTTCCTGTTTCTCGCGTTTTACAACGGACCGACACCGCCTTGGTTACACTCGCGAGGCTCGTACTCGTCTTTGCTGATTGCATTCTCTAACGAAACGTATCGCCAGAGCAGTTAGGGGTTAGTAGCGTTGAAAAAACTCGCCTTTTTGTTTTCGACGCCTTTTTTTTTGTTTGTTGTAACTAGAGGCTCGAACGAGCGCGTTCCCGTCGCGCTCGAAGCGGGTACGCGCGAGTTTAAATACGGCAGCGGAGTTCACGACAGCTTTACCACTCGCTGTAAAACAAATCCTAATCTCTTGACGTTGCTACCGTGCCACTATCTGCTCCAGTTGTTTGCTCTGCAGTCGGCTACAAGCGCGGATAGGTACACGCGTTCACCAAGTTTCAGCCAGTTTGATAAAACGATCCGCGTATAATTTCCAACGAGAGATGTTTAATCTTCGCGGTGGGAGCGAGGTGGGCGGGCAAAGGATGAAAGGAATCGGGAATGGCTGGCAAACAGTCTCAAAGCAGGTATCAAGCTGAACAAGATTTTATAAAAAGCTATCTCGCACGGCTTCTATCCCTAAATGATTAAACATCGTACTTAAAACCACTGACTCGTCCCAGTCGAGAGAGAATTAGATTTTTTTTTCATTTCTTCTTTCTTTATGAGAACCAGCGAGACAGAAGACTTATTCTGTTGCTGCTCGGCTCCATTGGCACCTTTGTGCTGTGCTACCCCAGCGTGACCGAGAGTCGGCGACGCTCGGGTTATAGCAAGGCCGCTTGCGGGCATTATAGTTTTTATAGGAATTTATTCAATTTGGCGCATTTCTACTACTTTATTACTGTAGTATCTTTATTATTTCGACGAAGACGTACAAATTCAACTGTCAGGGACTTCAGTTTAAGAAAAGTAGAAATTCTCGTCCAAAGATTTTTAAAATCTAATTAACACTTTGATTGCAACAGAGAAAACAGACGTGTGTAATAAGACACACTGAAATTTCAATTATTGCGAGTTCTATCGAATAATTTTCAAATGCAACCATTTAAATTACTACTTTACTTTTCTTTTATTAATTATTCGATTATAGAAAATTTGAGGCGCCGGTCACCAGTGACCGCCATGGCAGTCGACGTTGCACTAATTGACAAATTTTCAACCGGTTGATTAATAATTTTGAATTTGAATTTCCTAATGTAGCCCTGTTTCGGGGAATTATTCTAGAATCGCTAGATTTCGAGTTCCTAAAAAGTCATGCGCCGGTCTTGTTAGCAATCGTATCTTCGGTACTGACACGTGGAAACAGAGAAACGTTCGAGAGGTACCGATCGGTCCCCGTCAAGAACACGGCGCGGCGACCTTTTAAGATGGTCTTCACCGACAAAGAGCCGCGTTCGAGGCACAGGCAACATCCTTAGGGCTAGTTGCAGCGAATGGTCTCATGCAGATGAGCATAATCGAGCCTCGGAACACGTTGCACAGGAAGAACGAGGAGAATGGGAGGGGCCCCGTTCTCTGTCTCTTGTTCGAAACCCTTCCAGGTTGCACCGACTACCAAGATGTTTATGTAGATGAGTGGAACCAGGTCCTGCGGACCGTCGTTCCTAGCCGTCGTCGACGAGGATTCAGCGATTCTGGCGCGAATCGGCGAGGAAAAAAGGGGGATGGAAGGAGCAGGTTGTTTCGTCTCGCATAAATATCGAGGAGGGTCGGGAAACGAACGAAAGGAGGAGACGAGAAAAAGAGAAAGAAACGAGGGGATTAAACCGGCGAGAAATTAAACGTTCGATTCGGCTTGACTCGCCTTTGAACGTGTACAATTTCGTAAATCATCGGAATCGAGTCACGGCGACTTTATGCCGCTCGTGAAATTAGGAGAGCAACGTTATCGTATATTTCGACGCGATAACGGCCGTGTTCCTCTTCGTGGTGCCACGCATACAGGAATTATATCCTCTTTAACATCTTCAGCTTCGTCACGTTTTTCGTCGCTCGTTCCGTTATGCTACGAGAATATGGTTAATAATACGGGCCCGGCCGAGATACACTGTTTCGATGTTCGCATTCCAATCGGATTTACCAACGATCCTCCACGTGAATCGCTAATTATATTCGCATTTTAATAAAATAACCGACGCGCCAAGGAAATCCGAGCTATCCGCCGCTCCTTAATGGGAAAGATAATGCCGGAGATTTCTGGAAATCCCTGCAGACACCCAAATAGCATTTAACACCGGTCGTGCCGTTTCTAAATGTTATTCATACTGTTTATCGAACGACCTGGTAAACTAGTTGGTCTTAACCCTTTGCGGACGCGACCGAACCAAACCACCATAGTAACTTACAAATTCGTACAAATATATTACAAACGTATATTTTTGACACTCGATCGAAAAATTCAGTAATCTTCGAGTACCGTGACAAGGACATATTAGATCCCATAATTATACCTACAATCTTTCTATTCGAAGTATCATTATTTTTTAATGTAAAAATTATTTTAGTAAATGTGTGAAACCAAAATGACAGAAATGACAAGTTTCAACACTAGAACTACCGACGTTCAGTGTACCTATACTTCTAAATTAAAATTAAAATAGAAAACTAAGTAAATAATAGATGAAATGTTCTTTATCCTGATAAACGCCAAGTTACATTTTTACAGAAGCATTTTAATCAATTTTGTAATTTAAAATAAAAAGTCCGAACCGTTTGGTAGTTCTGGTATTAAATAATGCTGTTCCCCATCTAATGGCTTGCCAGCAAATAGTTAATGAAACAAAATGTTTATGTACGATCTACAATTTGCTGAAAAAGCAAATGGTTATCTCGTAGAATTAAAAAATGGGGAGGATAAAAATGGTTTCGGGTTCATCAGAAGAGGACCACCAAACGATTTCAGTGCTGGGCGTTGTGCCTTACACCCGTCGACTGACCCGTTAAGTGATTCGGCTAATTGCATCGTCCCGGTGACTCGGTCCCTCGCCCTTAATCACCCTAATCGCCGTCCGCTAATTATTCGCGGCGCGATTAAAGAGACTAACGCGGTCTCGACCCGAGCACGGGTCCCTCCTCCCTCCCCCGCGTGGTTTCCCGACGAGGCACAGGGGCGCGTAGATTTCTTTATTTCCGTCGCATTTTCCTGTCCTGTTTTCCTTTTTTCTCTGTTTTAAATTACATCATGAAGGGGGACAAATTTGATTTTGCCATTCAGGGTTGAAAGAATCAGTAGCGGAAATTATTCGTATACTTTTTCTTTGAATTCTTTGTTTAATTACTTCGCCCGGGTTCGAAGCTTAAACTTGTGATTTTTGTTACAAATTTTTAGAGTGTTTTTAATTCCCACGAAATTTGTCTATAATGGGAGTTAATTGCAGTTTTCTTTAATGCCTTTAATCTAAGAAAGAGGTTACACGGTTCTGTTTTAATATGTCACGTGAAAAGTGTTCTTTAATTTAAATTGCAATGGTCGAGCAAAAGTCGGAGCGCGGCACGGAACTCAATCAAGATATAATTATTGAAATAAAGAAAGGAGATAGTGTTGATCGAACGGGGCTCATGCTTTTATACGTCGAATTAATTGCATAAAATAGTGGGGGGAGCAATTAGCGACAACAACCAGTACCGATGTTGTATGCGGTATCCAGAGATCTGACTCCACAAATTGCGATACGGGACTTGTCCTGCTTTTTAATCGGGTTTTAATTTGTCCGTGGCGATCCTTTGTGCTTCGCCGGCCTTACGTTTGTTCGTCGTTGCTCGTTTTCGAACATCAATGATCAATGAAAATCAATCGAACACGAAAACATCCACGAATTTATCGCGATCGTATAGTATCGGTTAATTGGGTAGCTCCTTAAGAAACGTTTTTTGCGGTTATGTATGTTTTATGATTTTTTATAGGCCGATCATACAAACGGAGTTGAGGACAGGCGATACCAGTCGTTAGGGGGTTAATTAACTTAATTTTCCTTTAATTCTCTTAGGGACGATGCAAAATTCGTTACTGTGATCTATTAAATGTATCAGATTTTTAGATACTTTCCACGGCTGTATTTGATTTAGGAAATTAACCAGTCAGCTGTGTCATGACGACTATATCCGTATTTAAATTGTAATTTTAGCGAAAACTAATTTGATTTGCTCAAAATTAATTTTACCAATCTCAAGAATACTCATGAATACTTAGACATATTCTGCAAAAAGTGTCCACAGACGACAGACGTCCGTGCGCGGACGAGAGATTTGCATAACTAGTTAAGGGTTTAAACTACGGGCAAACACGTTTCCGCGTGCTGTCCGTAAAAAATTGCACGATTAACACGAAACACGATGTATTAAAACGTCTCTCGTGTTCATCGACGTGGAACCAATTCGTTTTTCGCGGTCATCCCGTTCGAGGGATCTCCTTGAACCACGTGGACGAGCCTTTTCTGGCCGAAATCCCCGGGGCCGGGAACACGGGATTCGAAAAAAACAAAAATCTTTGACGGCCGAGTGTCAACAGAACGATAGCCTCTCGAGTCGTAGGCGCGAACAGGACTCGATTAGCATTCGTCGATTTGCATATTGACGGGATTTCGAAAAGTTATGAATAATTTTACGATCCTCGCGTCACCTCGGAACGGGTCGCGCCAGGACGCGACCCGTTCCTTGTCCACTGATAACGTTATCACGTTGACCGGCTTAATCAATTGAGGATACGTCAGTACGATACTCGAGGAACCGTGCAGAGTAAAAAGCCCGTGGCTGACTGCCGACTACCAATCACTGCTTCGTTCGTCACTTGATGGACGTAAGATAAGGTCGAATTCTAGCCGGGGAACGATGACCTTAGGGTCATCCGGACTGATAAGGGCGGCGACGAGTATCGGCCGAGCGCGGACGCTTTCGATGTCGGTCGAGAGGTGGCAGCAAGATGCCCTTTGAATTCATCGTGAAACGAAAATCGGTTCGTTTTCACGATAAAGGGGTTGTTTAAAGAGGGTTTACTCCTTTGACCGTAAGTTGTATAAATGTGCTCGTGCAGTCGAAAAGGATCCTATACGCATAAACGATTTCGCAGGTTCAAACTTTGAATTAACTTTTTATGGATACAGTACTCATGGTCATAATAAACATCGTATTTTAAAAGAATTGGAATTTTTAGCAGTGTAGACTTGAGCCAAATGTCAATGTAAACGAACTAAATGGCTGCTAAACACACATTTCAAAAATCAGATGATTTGGTTATTTTTTTATCGGTATACCAGACCACTCTTCCTTGAATTAACACAATTTTTTTGGACCGTGATTTTTGTCAATTACTCGACTCGGAAAGGAGTATTTTCGAATACTGGGGGATCAAAAATACTTCAGGGATGGTAACCTCTGATCGTGTTACCATCAACGCCAATGAAAATAAAAATCAGTGGCTAAATGTAATCCAAGCGTGTCAAGGGTTTTATCAGGCTGTTGCCATGTTTGTTTCATTACTACCCTGTACATCACGAAAACTGGAATGAATACAGCCCCAGCCGAAATTCTGCTGTTTGCTAAATGAAAGAGACCAGAATTCGAGAATAAAACAGTAATTACTATTTTCTTTATATTAAAAATTTAAGAGAACGATTTACGAATTAAAATTTTATGTAAACATATTACTGCCATGTTTCTACAATTTTTTATTTAATTTTTATTATTTAAGAAATAAGATTTTTCTGAGATGTATTTTTTATTTCATTAATTTATTTATTTGTTGCTTTAATTCATACTTTATGAATTTTAATTATTTTTGTTTTAAAAGATAAGGATTCAAGTGGTAATCGATAAAAAAAGGTTGCATATTCAGAAATTAAAAAATTCTGTTATACTGGCTTTTAAAAAAGAAAATGGGAAATTAAATTTTTATTAGAAAATTAGAGCTTTCAAGCTTGTCAAAATAAAACCTTTCACATTTTATGTTTCATAATTTTATGAATTATATAGTTATTAAAGCAATATGATAATATTGCAAATTATAAAAAAACACTGTAACATTAAAAAACATGAGAATTCTTATGATCGTTATCCAAAAAGAGAAATTATTGCTTTCGTATACCAGAGAACGAACAACTGGAGAGGCTAGAAACTTGCCTCGAGTAAACGAAGACTCCAGGATTTCGACTTTTTTCTTGTATTTACTTATTTATACAATATCAACGCTATTTATGCTCTTCTTGTAAAAGCAAACGATGCTCCTCTTTACAAATACCATCGTTTACGTAGCTGAATTTTCTTCAGTCGAAAGTACACAATCTTTCCGGTTTTAAACTTTCTCCATCACCGAATATTTTCCAAAATACTCAAGTTTAAAATCATTGTAAAATCAATTTTATTACAATTTAATTAAATATTAATATCCTAGGGTTGATTTTTTTTTAAAGAGATGTTATTACGTGAAATTATTGACATTATTATCCTATCGCCTTGCTTCGAAATATTTTTAAAAAGCAATATAAGACGCTCTAGAATCGAAGCACGCTCCGCACTTCCTGGATCGTGTATTTGTTCCTCGAACGGCTGTCCAACATTTGTCGTAATTCGCAGTGACGTGAAATTTGCGGCACGTTAGCCGGCGCAGAACGGGGAGGAAATTCTGATTTCGTCGCCACGGAATTCGGGCTATTCGAAATTGACATTGAACCAGGGTCGTTCTCGATTCACCCGGTTCGACCGCGTGACTTACGACACGACCGTGACGGCCACCGATCAATGTCCCGATTACCGATAGCCTCGGAATTTCATTATCACGGCCGTAAAACGGGCGTTATTTAGAAAACTTTGGAACGGCAAATAGAGTCGCCGTAGAACCAGGGAGATATTTATGCGAACTTCTCGGTGCGCCGGGGCCCGAACGAGCAACGATAATAATTAATGGAAACTTGGCCGGTGGTCGATATGTATAGCGGGGCTCGTGCGAGCCTACTCGCGACGACGATTCATCACTTTGCACGCGTATGAACTGATGTTCCCGGTCCAGCGATGAAAATCCTGCAGGAAAAGAAACGACCGTTTGATCAATTGTCCTCGAGGATTTATCGTCTCGCCAAGGAACAGCCACGTAATCTTTCGTTGAAAATAAGACGAGCTCCGAGTGTTGCAAAATTTGATGAAAAAAGGTTATAAAGTGATACGAGAGTGGTCACAATTTAAATCGAATTTTAGACTGTTTTTTGTTTTCGATTTTATCGAATTTTTTCAAATATTATTTTATTGCTTAACGATTTAGCGCGTATAATTGGCCCCAGGGTCACATACGAAACTGAACGATGTCAAAACCACGGACGAATAAAAATATATTCTGTGAACATAAAAATAATTGATGTCGAAAATGAATGTGCCTTATCAAAACAGTCGAGGGCATCGATAGTTAACGAAACAAACTACCACGGAATCTCTGTGAAAAACAGGACCGTGATAGATGAAAGAGACACTTTTTCGCAGGACGAATCAGCAACTAAGATAATCCCGCCTCTCCCCATTGAATAAAGAGATATCCAGGGGAAATTCGAATGGCTATCCGCAACATCGAAGCAGGATGTCTCTTAAAAACAAACGATTTATCTTTTCCGCCGTCCGACCAGCAGAAAGTCACGGCGGTAAGATATTACCACTGTCAACGACGACATCCAACAAAGAAGCGATACCGGAAGGAACAGGGCAAAAAAGCGCGGGAGTGAAAATGATACAGGAACCGTGACGCGGTGTCGTCCTCGAGGAATCTTCACTCGACCTTTGACTTCTCCTAGAGACACAGAACGAACTGGTAATTATGTGACACGTCTAGCCGGCTACCGTGGACGATTTCGTTCGGCCAAAAAACGAGATGCAATCGTTTCGACGATAAATTCAAACCGTGCGTCGTTCCGCGATCCTAACCCTTTCGTCCGCGATAAAATCGCGTCCAAGATCCATGGGAATTCATTCGGCTCCCGTTGGCCGGCGATCTCGTCATTTTCCCCTCGATTAGCCGCGATAATGTCGCCTAACGAAGGAACGCTCGCCACAAATCAGCTGGTAACCAGAGACCGTGAGCGCCCCCTGGTGGTCCTCGCGGGTGTAGCAAACTTGTTTCCCCGAAAAATAATTTCCAAGTGTGTCCCCGGGGCTCGTGTAACCCGTCCCCGCAGTCACTCGGTCGATTCTCATCGTGGAATTCTTCTAGTCAGGTAGAAGAAGAGAGATAGGTCACAAGTTGCAGGCCGCATAAGGTTGCACACAAGGCCTCCTTTTATTTTTTTTTTCCCTTCTTCTTCTTCAGGGGCGGAGCACTGTCCATCTACCTGGGCCGCGACCAGGGCACAAATGCGCATTCTAATAATAATCTATGGGAACCCCGGTCAAAGGCGCGTTGCAGGGGATAGACGAAGGGCGGAGGAGAGGAGGGACGGGAAGAGGGTACGGTCAGGCAAAGGCACAAGGAGGGAAAGAGAGGAATTAGAGGGGCTTAGCTTCGTAGAGCCTATTATGAGCGCAGCGGGTGTGGGTGGACACGGATTGCGGTGGATGCTAGCCGGAGCCGAGCCGTGTAGAGGGGACGCCGAACGGATTCAGGCATTTTTCTCCTGATTTCGCCGCTCCTCGTCCCCGCTGAAAGCCGGCTGTCGATATTTAATGCGATAATGTCCCGTCGCGTGTGACCAAACGTCCTCGTTGACTGACTGCTCCACCGACTGACTGACTGACTGACTGACTGACTGACTGACTGACTGATGTCCCGACTCGTCTTAGACCAGGCTGCATGGCCGAGTTGTCTCGAGGAACCTTCCCCCGGCTTCCGGGACCAAACTGCCTCTCTTCTCTCGGCCGCGTTTTTCTGGACGAGATCCTCTTCCGCTCGCGATCGAGCCCCTCCCCTCTCGCTCTTCCTCCTCGCACACGTCCGGCCGTTTAACGATTTTATTACCGTCGCGATTAGATTTCAACTTGTTTTTGTTGCGCTCCACCGTCCGGATGGATCTCTTCGCTTGTACAACGTTCTTGTTAAGGCCGGACTTTTTGGTCCTCTTTTTTACGGATGAATTTACGAGCTACGCGTCTGCTCTCGAGACTTCGTTGCTTCTAGACATCTTTACAATACCGTCGTGTCGATACTGCACTTCTTAAACGCGTTTTTATCTTATTCAACACGTTGATTACCTAATGAAAGTGGAAATATGTGACAGGACATGATAAAACTTTAATCGTTAAGGATACGATCAATTAAGCTTCGAGTTTCAGCTTTCATTAGCGGTGTTCACGGTTTGATTTACGATGTTATCTTAATGTTTAATACAAAGCAGTCAATTTTAAGATATAGAGGTGGCGGTTTATATTATGGGAATTAGTTGGAGAAATAATTTGAAATTTAAAGTGTAATTAACATTTTCCAGAGTATACAGATCAAGAATTCAAGCCTTTAAAGTATCTTAATAACACCCGGTACATTTGTTCTAAAAACACTAACTTAGCCTTTCGAGTATTGAGGAAATCCGTTCGAATCTCTATGAAATACTTTGATAAGAAGGCCGGTGGTAGTCGATTTGATAGGTGGCTGCCGAGTGGGTTTTTTACCGGTCGAGGTGGGTCGTGGTTGCAACGAGAAGGAGCTGTGCAAGGGGGCTTTAAAGAATGGTTTCCCGTGGCGCATCATTCTTCTCCGCAGCCGCTTAAGGCTGCGACCCTCTCCCGCTCGTTTTATCGGCCGTGTTTACATCGGGGTCCCGGATGGGATCTTTTTCGGGAAGAACTTCCGCGACGTGTCGGTGGGCCAAGAAGAACGATCGTCCTGTTGCGGCAGATAACTCACTTGTCCGGTCGCGTCAAAACAAAGGACCATGTCACGGGATCCCAGCCGTGGCTGGCAAAAAACCTCGTCCCATCGTCCTGGACTTTTGCGCAAATCACGGCTCGGTTACCTTCGCCTTTCAAGGACCCTCGAGGGATACAGGGGTACACTGGCCGTGCCCTAAATTTCACGGTTCAGAAAAAATCCTTGATTCGATTCGATCTTCTTACCATCGATCGTCCTTGGATATCTATTAATAATTGTGCCAATTATAATTTCAAACTGTTAATAATCCCCCGAATTTCCATTGCTCGGAAACATTGAATGAAGGAATATTTAACCAGTCAGCTGTGTTGGACGACTATATCCGTCATGCGTAAAATTTAGTTTCTTCGTATGTAGTATATATGTTTATGTTAAGTGAATGAGTAAATATTAGTAAATATTGGAAAAAAGGTCGCTATATTTTGAGAAAATAGCCTAATAAATTTGTTACAATTTCTTAATTTCTATTACAAATATTGATAAAACGTTGGTACTAAATAACCCGCGTAAAACTTAGATAATCCTTAAAAATCTAATTCCGCTACACGATGAGAATCAACGGTCCCGGAAGTTAAGTCTTTCATCGCGTTCGAAGAGCAATAGGAAGAGTTTGGCCCCCGTGTCATCGACTGAAACGGTATTTGTCCGAGTTGCAGAGCAACCACGCCACCCATAACTCACCCTCGCGTAATTACAGGGTGTCTATCGTTCTCCTCCCCCTTTTATCCCTGTCTCTGTTCCCTCTTAGGTCGCTGGCGCGTTCCCGAGGCCGTTTACCCGTGGCAGGTACAGGGCGCGTGTCACCTGTTCCGAGACGTCTCGTAAATAACTGAAATAACATCTTAAGTCGGTGGTACCGCGATACAGGATCCTTATTGCGGCCGGGTATCGGTGTTCGCGAACGAGTTCGATGTTCGTCCGCTTCCATTGACCGGATCGAGTCGAGAGTAGCGATCCTTCGACAATTTATGATCTTGTTGCTCTCTCCTGTTGCTGATGATAATGCGGCGTTCTTTCATGTTGTCAGGGCCGCTCATAGATCTGGAACCTGGAGGGATGGGCAAAATGTTTCGGTAGTGGAGGCTGGCTACCGTTTTCAATCGTAATCTGATTCCGTCTTCATTCATTTCACGAGCGGTATTCTGTAATTTAGTAATTTGCAAGCTGTTATGAATCGTTCTTGCAGAATATCGATGACACTTTCTGGTATTTATGAATAATACTTTTTTAGCAGTTTTATAGTTAGGTGCATTTGTTACTCTTTTGAAAATGAAAGTATTTGATAAATGTCACAATAAAGTTTAGAGGGAAGGGGTCGTCTTCGAAATCAATCGGTGTCGTATTACCCGCACGTGACAATTGAGTCGTTATTCTTATTGATTTCTCGACGGATAATTAATAACCCGGCGAACGAGCCGAGCCAGTCGGCCAGATTGAAACGTTGTACCGTCTCGCCTAACCGTGGATCTCCGATCTCCAGCACGTCGAACGACACTGTCAGATCGATGGATCTGTAAATGCCGCGTCGGATTGTCTAGCGAAGGATCAGCCCTCCAGCTCTCGATAACCATGGGAGCGTACAAGTCAGGATGAGTTCGCGTTTTTCGGGATCCTCGAGCGGACCCGCTAAGTGGTTGTCGAACATTTTTCAAATAAAAGCTTCGTGGATCGTTCGAGGGCCGAGTTGGATCGTGATCTACGATCGCGCGGATCCAGTCACGCTCTGACATCCTGATTTCTTCCTTCTTTCTTCTTTCGTCGAAAAAAGTATTTATATGTATTGTTAAAAAAAAAGAATATTAAGTACTCTTCGCTCTGTTAACGCTTTGGGTGCCACGTCGAAGGCGCAGAAAGTCCTTCGAGTTACAAATATGAATCTTTTATCGAAAGGGTGCCTTGATCATTTTTTAAAGGAAGCAAAATTGTAAATATTGGAGTTTTACGATGAAAACAGTGCCTTGGTGGAGGCGTTTTGTTGCTTTATTTTTTATAATCATAGATGGCGACATCTTTTATCACTAATTTTATCACTAATAACACGTATCCGCGTAAAGTTTATTTTCGCATTACAATTAATAATATCTATTCTTGCATTATTTTATTCATTAATAAACAACAGTAAATAATACTGATGTTACTCTTGTCACCTTATCATTCCCGTTACATAACGTTTTAATCTGCCATTTCGAAGTTATCTAGCGTGATCTTGATATTCGTAATCGTTCGATTATCCGCGTTTCCGAGTCATTTGACCGAACGAAATTGATCGGTTACCGGTGGATCCGAAGGCTAAGAGTAAAGTAATTGTCCGCCACTCTTTGCTCACAAAGAAGTCAGCGAGCGTTAAAACTGTTCGCCGATCGAACGGCCATTGTGACGTTTACGTAAGCAGTTACGAGGAACCTGAACGTAATAGCCAGACGCTACCGGATCCGAGAAATTAAGAAAAAAACGTGGTACAGTTAACGAACCGCTGACGTCACGACTCGTACTGGAATAAATAATGGTTTCGAGACCTAATTCCTGTTGGAGCGGTGCGACGTCACGTTTTCCCCTGCGTGGAAATTTTTGTAGCAACGACGAGGGGCTGAGATGAATTCGTCAGGGATGCTTCCTTTTCAGAAAGGAAAATCGAACGACGTTCGACCGACAATGGAGAACTCGCACGCATCTACATACATATACATAACACAGGCGGCCGATGACACGAGAGAAATCCCAGCCCCCGCGTTGCATCTTCCTGTCGTCACCTGCGAACGCATAGAAATTCAACCTGCGATTGAAAAGCGACCAACAACGAACCCGGTATTTGGCAAAATGGAATCCTTTGAATTTCGAAAAATTTCGTAATTTTCATTTCGATGTGTTGAGAATTTATGTACATCAGAAAGCTCTGTACACCTAACCACGAGAAAGAGCGCGATTTCTTTAAAATATATATGTAATATTAACAAATGAGTGGGTATCCATGCGTTTTTAAACAAAATAATAGTCAGTCTTGTTCTCCGTTTTGTTCTCTGTATAATTATTATCTTTAAATAAATTTCTTCCAAAGCATAACACAATAACTTCCTGTTATTCTAAATGGTTTATTCAAAATGTGTGCGTTTCGAAACGATGGGGAAGTTTAAAGGATTTATTTATTGAAAAAGTCGAACTTTCGCCGCCAAATTAGTTTCTTGATAATTCAATCCTGATTAGAGAACGAAACGAAACTGCTCTTTCTCTTGCGTAAAAGAATAATCATCCTTTTCAGCCTTTTTTGCGGCACGATGCACTTTTCCTGCTCCCCGTCAGCTAGACTGATTAACGCTGAAAGGGTCGATCGGAAAATTTCCTGTTTAATTTTATTTTCTGTGATATCGAACTCGCCGATAAAATGAAAAAATAATAGTGGATCGCAATTGATACGAAATTGTGTTTAATTATACGCGCGATTAGATTCTTAACACGTTAATTGCCTCGTTATCGAGGGTGCGATTGATTAATTTTCGAGCTTAAGCTTCGCACAATTTTTATTTATTAATTTTTTAATCATACGAAATTTGAAGCGTAGGTTCGAAAATTAAAATTAAGCATCAAAATTCTTTCATTCACATTTCTTTTGTATTTCACCTCATAGAGTTTTCAGCCATATTTTCCGCTCTGTAACGCAGCTTCGAGATCCACCCCATCGCTCCAATAACGATTATTCTGCTATTCGAGGAGAGTTTCCGCCACCTTGCAAAGAAGCATCGAAAGCCCGTGAAAAAAAGAGAAACGAAAGAAAAGAGAGGGATCTTTCGCTTCGTATCGCGAAGCGGAATTGAAATTTTGTTCGACGTCAGGTAGCCTGCGTCCAGATAAAGTGTATAAATATATTTCACGCCGGGAAAGGGCGGCCGCCGGTGGGCGAACAGACAAGGGGTCAGGTAATTCGGTCTTTTTAGAAAATGTATGGGCCGACCTTACACGAAATGCATCTAACCAGTCCGCGCGCTCCAAGTTGGCCTCCAGTCGAGATAAGGTAGCCTACGAACGGGCATTACCGTCACCAGAAACGAACAGAGTGACCCAAAGTGCTGGAAAGACCCGGCCCGAACGAGCGCCGCGACAGAGTCCACCTTTTTCTCTCCTTCCTCGGCCCCTCCTTTTCCTTCAACTTCGTGAGGACTGTTACCCGGTTGTGGCCGCTTTGACAGAGGCCCAAGAGACGTAATGAGAGGAGCCGGCTTGCATACTGAACGATCCTCCAACGTCCATCGAGATTCAGATCTCGCGGTGTGTACAAACAATAACGTCGCCGCCGGATCGTTCGTCATTTTCTGTCGTAAATCAGGCCGCGCGTGCTCCTGGCTGCACTGACGGATGTCCCGTCATGATTGTCAATCGAAGCAAGGAAACGCGGATAAAAAACGCCGCGAAGAAAGCCGATCCGCCACTCTTTGCGCTGTTTCTGAAAACGGATGCCTCGAACGCAAAGAGATTGTTCCTTCGAACATCGCCGCGGGGTCGATCGTGATTCGAGCTTGCGAAATTTCGATCAATGTTGGACTCAGAAATTTTTGTAACGTAAGAGTTTCATATGTCGGATAATAATAACCAAAGAAATAACATAAAGTAGTGGTTTCCTGCTAAAAGTCATTTTTTAAGAGAACTTCACAAAGGGTTACTCTGTTTTTCTGGGTATTCGTGAAATTTCGGTTTTTAATTTCAAAATTGCTCGAGAAGGTTTAGATATTTTTTGAGATTCTTCCTCTCGTTTAGAAAAATGATAGTGTGAAAAATTTCAGAATATACTTAGAATACTAGCGTTTGGTGCCGATAACCAAGGATTTCGATTAGAAATATGTAAGAAATATTTAAAAGGCTTAAATTTGAAAATATTGATAATCGGCCACTTTAGCTTATCTTCCCCCGTATTCTTCAGAAGAACGATTTGAGAATCGGTCGCTGACGTTCAGCAGACCGTTCCTCGGCCGATCGTCGTCGCGATGCATCATCTCTCCCGGTTTTCTTTTTCCATGTTGCCCGACCGTGTGTTCCCCTTTGCTCCTCGAGTATTCTGTCGGGCGAGAAGGGGGCGAAGGACGACGAAGAGATCTTCCGACGGCGATACCGGGGAGAGAGACGATCCCAACCCTCGGTTGCATCCCGTATGCAGCCGGCCTGCCAGTCATCCACGGGGGTTTAGTCACACTGGAATTTCGTTGGAGGATTTCTCGCTCGATCGTGTGTCTCCTATGTTGGCCGGTCGGCTTCGGAACGCAACCGAGCGACGGAATTCCTTGTCCGTTCGTGGAATTCGCCGAGTTCCATCGGCCACCGAATCGTCGATCGAGGTATTCGGGATTCGTTAGACCCAGCTATTCTGTTTTGATGCGCCTTGCAGCTCTCGTAGGCGTGAGAGAGCTTCGAAATGGAGAAGGGGTTGCGCTAGGATACCATCTTAACCCTTTCTCTGCGACGCGTTTCAACCAAAACGCGAACTTTTTCTTCGAATTAAATAAATATAGTACAGATTTTTGCAATTTTACATTTTCTTACACATTACGCGTTCCTCGGCAATTTCCATTGGAAATTCCAGTCCGTATTCGTTCGATCGAGAGACCCTTTGATGGCGGTATTACGTGATATTACAAGGAAGTTCACGCTGCAGTTAAGGGTTAAATTGAAGTTCATTCGATCAGTCGAGCATGCCCACGACGAACGACTTCACCTCTGCTACAATGTGATTTTCATACGGACGTGACTTACGTACAAACGGGACGTCGGATTTTCTTAACATTATCCCAACATTACATCACGTATTCGTGTCTTCGATACGTCCGTAGAATCTTCCATCCACCGTACGTATTGCAAATGGAGACGGCAACCGTATCAAATATGGCTTATCTAACCTTCGAGAATTTTTACCATCTTTTCTAAGGACGAAGGGTTGAGATTCAAATTTGCAAGTAGGGTCCAAGAAATTTTAACTTATTTTAAATATTTATTATCCTGAATCAACGAGGCTTTTTAAGTGTTGTATTAAACTTATAATAACCGGTACTTCCATTATGAACTTTTATAATTAGTTACGTTCAATACTGATTTAAGCTATTACGGTCGCAAAGGGCTAAGGCTCTAAATTTTAGGATAGCAAAAACTATGATTGCGTTATATACGTTACATAAAACGTACGGCTGGCACGTGGTCCATTGAAAACCATAAAAAGATCGTAATAAATCTAGCGCAATATCAACTTTCAATAACTAGGTGCCAGAGTTGAATTTTTCCACCCGTTCTTAAATATTTACCGTAAACCCGAAATTTCGCACGGCACTAAACCCGTTAAATAAGAAAACCATTGATATCGCGTGTTGTTATGTGTAAAAAAAAAGGCGCGTTCGATTGGTTGGATTTTCGTCGGTGCAAACAAGCTGACAAAAGGAACGGGGAGGGAACAATTAGCCTTGGGTCGATAAGAAGAACATCGTGCTCGCGATTATTGGTCGGCGAGCGATGGCGGAACGAGAAACCGTGGCGTGTTCCGTTTACCGAACCGCGCGCGAGACAGCAACTTTTCGTCGTATATTTACGACGGCGCTGATCGATTTTAACGCTCGACGCGCAATTACAGCCGTGTATCCGAGAGAAATTTTCGGTATCGCGGAGAAGCGTTTAATGACGAGATCAGATTTCCAGGCTTCATTCCCGATGGTAATTTATGCCGGGTCCGGTGATCGCGCGTCGCTAAGACGCCCACGTGAACTTCGTTGCCTGTCTATCACTATTATCGCCAACGCGACGACCGTGAGAGGTACACTTGGCAGATTCCATGGATAACACCGAGTGATAATAAACTATACGATTTTTTTTTTACTACTTTATAACGTATCAACGAGCTCGTGCAGATTGATTCGATTAACCGAAAAACAAAAGGAAAATTGAATACGTAGGTAGCCGTATTTGAATACGCTGATTGCCATGAATCAGTCAATTTTATTTACAACCCATTGGTTCCTAGAAGTTGATAATACATTATTCTCGAGACACTACTTTCTGTCATTAACCCTTAATAACAGACAACTCGTTGTAACAGTAAATTTACGTTTTCAGTTCGTTGCCTTAACTTGCGAACTTTTTTATTCGATCAATAATTCATTTACATAGAATTTGAAGATTTTACACATTTTTAACCCTTTGAGTGCCACGGGTCTTTGTTATTTTCCAATCGAAAATTGCCACTTGTTCTTAACGTGTACACCTCCAAAGTGTAATATTACTCCAATTTTATCTTAATTTACCTAAGACTGAGCGGTCACCATGTAGTCACGCATCGACAGAAACCGAACGTGCTGCGATTGTCGGCTTCTTCCTTCTTTAAAGAAGCGCAATACTCAAACGGTTAATTACTCCTCGAACTTCAACGCAGTCCACCTACCAACCCTTGTCGTCGCTTGTAATAACCGAACAAAAAACGGGGAGAAAATAGCACGTAGACGATTACGCTCAATTATTCCTCAGCGCGGAGTAAAAAAAAAGAAAAAAATTCCAAACGATTCGATAGGATCTTTCGTGAAGGTTGGTCCGGCGATGGATGCGCGCGGGCTTAATGGGGCGCGGGTATGCATTCGTAAGAGTGGCGTATTCACGCCGAGTGATCGATCACGGGTTATCCGCCCTTAATCTGTTATAATACGCCACCCCGTATAACGCGTACGGGTTCCGAACGCGGAGAGGACGATTGGTTTCTGAGAGGCATCGGTCACGGTGCACCGGGTCGGCCGTGTTTACTATGAATAAAATTTGTATCCACGATCGTGACTTCTCTCCGTTGGCCGACGATCCGCATGCGAAACGTGCGAAAAAGATGTAATCGTGACGATCCTGACTTTTTGCCAAGGGAAACAAGCCGGCCGATGTTCGACGCGATCGACGTGAATCGAAAAAGTATGTACCTAATACGTTTCGACGGTCCGTGCGTGTTTTCACGCAACGCTTCGAGCTATCATTATCTAATTTGAGAGAAACGGGTGGGCGTGCGCCAGCGCCGCGTTAATTATTAACGTTTTTAACGAGCCGATGAAAAGGCTCGGCTGAGGATTGGAAAAGGGGGATCGTTTAAGGCGGTTATATTTAACGCAGGAAAATGTAGGTTCCGTAAGTTGCATAAATTTGCATAGTTTTCGAAATAATTGTAATCGGGGTAATTAACCCTTTCGTTCCGGAGGAGGTGCGTGCACGTCCATGGAAATAATAATATTTCTAATCGAAAGCGATGGATTAATCATGGATATAACCAAGATTTAAATGTAATTTAATATTTTCTTTATTTCCATTTTACTATTAATTTAATGAAATTCAATTTTAACATACATACATGAGAACCACTGGTCGATTCTTTGAGAATTAAAGAGCTAGAACAATGAATGGCGAGAGTACTTTCTTTTTCCTCTACTGCTCTGCCGCCGGTGTAATTTTATCCCTGTTGAAAAAAAAAGAAGAAGAAAAATTGCCGGCCAATATCTATATGTATCATCGCGAACAAGGTGCGAACAGCGTCATTGTATCCACGTGGACGCACGCGATTGACGTGTGCGTCTGTGAAAAAAAAAGCAATCGTTCAACCGCAGTATCTTATCTCCCCGACAGAGCGGGAACGAAAGGAAGGCAGAGAGAAACACGATTCTTCGGCTTCGAATGCCGAACCAGAAAAAACTATCTCTTCCCGGAATTTGTTTAGCAAAAAAGTAGAAAGAAACGTGAACTCGTACACGGCGCCGGAGCTTTTTTAAAGAAACGCAGCGAATGAAACCTGTTCGAAGAATGGCTTTCATTGATCATTCGGGACTAGATTTAAATACAGGCGTCGGAGTATCTATGACTTTTGTCTGCAGCGTTTCTGTTCATTTCTTCTCAGATACTTGTAAAATTTGTATTTGCAAATGTTCATTTTAACCCTTAACCCCTTCACTTATGATTTCTCTAATGGGTGCGTCAGTTTGAGTCAGTAAAACAAATGAAGTATTTCACGCTTGGCAATCCTTGACTATATAAATTACGATTAGAATTAAATGTAAAATTAAGTTTCAATCAAAATATAAAAAATAGAGGGGGAGAAAATTTAAATTAACTTAATTATTAAAACTTGAGCAGTATCTTGCGTATTAAAATTTATGGTAATTCTGTATTCTTTCGCGACAGAATTCAAATCCACCAAAAAAACTGCAAATCTTGTTATCAGTATAATAATCTTTAGTCAAACTTTCAGATAATACAAAAATTGTATGATGAAACGTTATTTTTCCTTAAGATAAGATTCTAAAGTTTTTAACCGGAGCGATTCAATTTTTAGCTCGAATTTCTTCTAGAAGTAAGACGGTTTGAAAATTTTACCGAATTTATTTAATCCCTCGATTCTGCCCGGGGCGAGCGCCTCGTTAGCCCGGCACGAATGGCGGGCACTGCGGCGAGCGTTGCATCGTTCTTCTCGCGCTCCTCAGACCGCTTACACCGCGGTGAATTCGTTCTTGTCTCTGTTTACCAAACATACGTTTTTTCTCACGACCGTCGCGAACCCCATGAACACACCGTGCCCCGCTGAAAACCATAAACACACGCACGCACACGCACGAGGAACGGGGTCGGCGGAGTTTAGGAAAAAGAGAGCCGGGAATTCGGTAATTCGAGAAGTATAATCGGATCAGTGTCGCGTTTCGCGGGTCTGACAAATCACGGCCAGGACTCCTTCGAATCCTCCTGGCCTCGTTACCGGGGATCAGCTGTTTTTTATTCCCCCCTCCCCTCTACGCGCGAACACGTGAACAGGAAAATTGGCCTAACGATCGGCTCTTCGCGAGCGTTTTCATTGAACGGCTCGATAATTAGTGCAATTAGCGTCCTGAATGGTTCGTTGTACCTTTTTGATTTGTAGTTTTGAATAATCGGGGTCTGATAAAGAGGATTTATAAAAGTTTGTTACTTTTTATGATGTATTTGTTACGGTAAATGTGATTAATCCGGTGATTATGTATGATTATATAGAATCATCACTAGGTTTGGTAAATGCGATGAATTTTTGAATATTTATCAAATTAATCAGCGAGTTTAGTTTGATATGTCTAAATAAGTAAACTTAAGATATTTAATCATTTCTAGTAGTAGCACTAAACGTTATTTGGATAAATGTTTTGTATGAGTTCTAATAATAAAATTATTTTCTCTACTTAGGTCATTTGTCAAGACATGTCAGTCCCTTATTCAAATTTTGTTCAGGTGACTTAAAATAGTCATTTATTGAATTTTTAATTGCATAACATTTATCAAACCTAATAGTGATTATATATAATAACCGGCAATTATACATAATCACCGGATTAATCACACTTACCGTAATATTTGTATTTCTATAAAATTGATGGAGTTCGAACTTGGAATACTTAACCCTTTGATTGTGTACTTGGTAAAGGGTAAAATCGGTCGAATTTGCTTTTTATGGATTAATTTAACTTCAGCGCCACATATAATGACAAAACAAGACCAAAATATTATTTCACGACGAATATAAATAAAAGTAATAATTTTTCTTATGGTCATCATGGTCAGTGGCTTAAATGGCAGTGTATCTCCTTTAAATATGACGGTAAATTAATTTTCTCAGCATTCGAAACGAATTACGAGTGTCTTGCGTGGTAGATTAGGAATGAAAAAGGCTGTTGTATTTCGCGTAGAAATATTTTATCGCCGAAACGTTCTTGAGAGCTTTTAAGAGGCGCCAGGATCGTCGAGTGTCGTGCTGATTAACTTTGAAGTATCGTAAGTCCTCTTTAAGATATCATGTTTGGCAGTATTATTAATATACGAAGGTCCGAAGCGATCTAATTATTAGACACATCTTTTTACACGGTAAAATTACTCAACCGTTTAATTGCTTTAAATGTTGCGCATTAAATTGTTAATCTGTAACATTTAACGACTCGTATATCTGTCCATACGCTTTAACATAATAAGTAATAAGTAGAAATTATGTTTAAACTATGAATATTCGATTGACTCTCCGTGAGTGTCATACACGATTCAATAATTGCTCGAATGTGACTCATTCTAATTATCCTACTTATACGAAGGCGTTGAAGGAAAAGTAATAAAACAATCATTCCGTCATTGCGTATCTGCGTGTCAATCAATATTTTATTTCAGTCATAAAACTGTTATCATCTGTTCTGTTTGAATTAACATCGGTGTTATATTAAACAAATAAAAATGATTTATTTCGGTTCGTTGTTTCGTATTAAAATGTTTAAAAAACCTTTTAAATTTCAAATTGAGAATAAAACAAAGTCGATTCAGCGTTAGAACGATACGCGCGGGACGATAGCGATTCGCGTTACGAATAAATTGAAAAGTATAAATAATAAATTAATCTTACGCTTCATCGACCGCTCCACGGACCGTCTTCTCTTAAAACTCAATACATTTGATACGCTGCGCCGATATAATCCCGTGTACACACCCCTCTGCCCCTTCGTAACCCCGTGGCATTAAATACATCCGTGCACAATTCGAAAGTAATAAAAATAAAAAGAAGGAGAAAACAGTTCGAGCAAGTAAATCGAAACTCGAGGAGAATCCAGCCCAGGGGGTTAATCTCGAGTCCTTAAAGGGTTGTAATTCATTTCGTTGATCTCGGTAGGTTCTCTGCACCGTCAGATTACCGGATAAACCTCGAAGCAACGAAGTTCGAATTCTCTCTTCGTTCCTCTCTTCAGTATTCTTCATCTTCCTCCGCCGCGAAATTCATCTTCTTTTTTCTTCATTAATTTAACCCTCGTCCGGGTCTTTTCGAACCCGAGCAAACGCGACGTTCTCCTTCCGACGATTAACCCCTTAACATTCTAGGAAATTTCATTTTCTTTTCTGATAAATGTTTACAGTACAACTTTCGACCTCTAGAAATGAAAAACGAAGAGACAATTTTGAAAGAGCACGAAAGAAGGATTTTCTCGAGTTTTCAAGAACGACGCTCCGACTCGATTCGCGAGGAATCAAAGCGTGGAGTCGCTGGTCCGGTCCGCCGGCGATCACGATGATGAATCACCTTGGAGTTTATCTTGATTGAATGAAAGTTGCATGAAACGATATGTAATTTAACTGGGACGAGAAATCGTATTGGTATCGATAATTATAACGTCTTACGACGGTGTTTGCTTTGTTGGTACGGGTCAGGTAATAAAACAGAGGAGCAATTAGGCGAGTATCTGCTTTCGAAAGTTCAAAAATTGATTCACTCGAGAAACATACCTCGGTTATTAAACGACTTTTTGTGCAATATTAACGAAATTTATCGGGTCAAGAGTAACTCTGCGAGAAGATAACGCGAAAATCCGTGATAGTTAATTCATCAACAGGTTAACGACGGGTATCCTTCGTAACCTTGATACGGGACTTCCATGTACCGTAATAATTAGATAAACGTTGTCGTTCGGAGTCGAATAATTTCACAATGGATATTAATGGCCTTCTTATATACAATATTATAGATTCTGTGTTGATATAACAAGGCACATAATATTACAAAGGTAGCATATTTCACCCTCCGGTGACAATTAAAAGAATACCTTCCAATTCTCGCATTCATTCAATCAGAACCATTTGCGTTCGCAAATCTTTGCTTCAATAGACCCTTATTTCGATCGTCGATAATTTAATCGCGCGTCTAATCGCTGGAACACGAAAGATGGCCGAAAATTGTTTCGCAGGAAACAGGCGTTTACAACAGACATTGACATTGTTACGCGTCCGGGGCACAATAGGGGAAGGCAGCGGGGGTGTTTCGCAGAATTACGCAGGAACGGTGGACGGGTTAGGTCGCGCGGCCTATTGTGTCAGCGGCTCGTCGCTGCATTGTGGCCGGTGTAGCATACGGAAATGTCTTTCGTCTTAACGCGAGTCAATTTCCACGAAGCCTGGCCTTATAAAACGGGTCCGGGAGACGTCTTCGAGAAAGTTTTTAATTAAGCGACGCAACGTTCCGTTTGACGGTCGAACGCGAGATTGCAACCTTTGTTTGAGCAACTTTCGCTCCTCGAACAAGCAAAAAAGATTTTAATTTCATTTCGATGTTTCTAAATTACGAACGCGTAATATTTTGAAGCATTAACATGGAAGTAATTATCAATGACACACTTTAAGACCCTTTGCACGGGAAAGATTTTAAGGTAGAAAATTCAATCAACGTTTAGGCTTAGTCCCTGGAATAGCAACGTCTGGCGGTTCTGTTGGCAAGGACGAGCTTCTGCGTTACGTAAGAATCGATCATCTTCGGGTATTACGCGGAGTTTAATGGCTCGTGGCTGTTTACTCCCCGTAAGAGAGGGAGGGAGGGAGGGGGAGGGGGACGATTCGGTTCGGGGAGAATCCCTCGTTACTATCGACAAGCCAGCTTCCATCTCGCGGTGGTGATTTATTGCGAAATAACAGGCTCGAAGTGTCCCGTGCCAGGTAAAGCCCCGACAATGTTCAGAACACCTACGAATTAACCGGATAAATGATGCTTCCAGCGAGTAATCCGCTCTTCGATGATCGTTTCGTATTGGAATGCAACTTCCATCCTTTACCAATTTCCCAGATGCTATTTCTTCCGTGATTTTACGAGCTATTAACCCTTTGTAGACAATCTGAGTCGTTGGTCGTACGTTTCCTACGAACTTTTTACTTTTATCGCACGAGAGCTTGAAACGATCGAAGTGACGAGTCGTTGATTAACGCAAAGGACACCGCGGCAAGCGTCTTGGAATTCTTACGAACTTTTTTTTGACCGACGCGAAAACCGACAAATACAATTAACGAAAAACAATTGAAGCAGCTTACCTTGTTTGCTAAACATATTAAATAGCCGTTCGTTTGAAACACGAATGACTACGAATAGGGTTTATTATACGGGGACTTTGCGATAATTAGCAAGGTTCTTAGCGTCGCACGAAGTATCGCTTATTTATGCTCGCAGGCTGAATTAATTGCAAATTCATTCTAACCCATCGCGAAAACCTGTGATTATTCTATTTGCGTAATGAACCGTGCGTTGTCCGATACCTTCAATATTTATGAAGTTTCTCCGGCGAGAAAACGGCGACGGTTATACAAAACGCGGCACAGTTTTCCCGCCCGTCGGTTTATCAATGCCACGAACGATCTTCGCTTCGTTAAAACGTAATCGCGTTCAATTATCCGTGCAAAGTGTCCGAGCCGTGGTGCGGGTCGGTTAATCGAGGTCGCGGCTTAATTTGAATAAAAGCGCCGCGAAAAATCCGACGATGCGTATCGCGGCCGAAAACGAGCTTTCCCGTCGTGCAAATTGGAAAACTATTTTCATCGGGCCTCGAGCGGCGACAGAGAAGGGAACGGAATTGATCGTCCACGGAAAAAGGAACAGGAGAACGGGGATAAGAAGAAACGCGTCGAGGATTAAGCGCCGGATCGACAACGTCTGAGCCCATCCTTTAATCCGACCGAATATTAACTGGATTCGCGTTTCTCGTCCTTTCGTATTTTGCCGGTGACGGCATCCTTCGACCCACGCTGACCGGCTATTATCGTCGGGGGAAAAAAGAAACAGAGACGAAGATGAAGAATAAAAATTATCGGAGTATCGAAATTTTCTAGTTTTCGACGTCAGGATACGATGTAGCTGTTTAATAAATTTTGTGCTTTTGGTCGTCGGCGACGGAATACAGCAGCTTGCGCGGAAAAGGAAACGGAACTCGTCGAACCGCGAGATAACGCGGATTCGAAGGGACGCGCGTGTACGCGCCACGGTATGGAGTAGGGTAGGTGGCGAAGCGGGGGTTGAAAGCGCGGAACAGGGATGAGAGAGAGTCATAAAATCGAGCGAAGTGAACGCCACGAGGGAGACACTGAGTGATGTCGGTGACAGCCGCCTCCCTGCCCTCCTCCGCCGCCTCCTGTCGCTATTACTCACCCAACGCCGAATACCATTCAAAGTTCGAAACCGCACGTTCGCGACCCAATTCCTGCCCGGAGTCAGCTGTTCGTTCGGTTCATTCAACGTTCGATCGACCGACGCCGGCTGCCCGTTCCCTGGCCATATGCGTTGAATTATAAACGATGCAATTGGAAAAAAAAAAAGAAAACAGAGAAACAATCGAGAACGGAACGATATCCAGCAGGAGAAAATCGAGAGATTTTTGCACCCTCTTCCTCCGCCTCTGTCGTTTAAAATAACGGAGATGACGGGCACGGCGGACGATTAGGATCGTAGTTTTCAACGATGAGAACTCGTCAATCTTTGGATCGTCCGACGGCCAGCGTTTGGCCGAGACTCGCGATTTGTCAGGATGATTTTGTTCGTTACTTAAGACGTCGAGTAATCGCGACGAATTCCTTGCCAAGAAGCACGACACGATACCTCTGGCCCTATCCTCTCCTCGACTATTCTACTATTTTTGGCGCGATACGCGCACGGTTCTTCGCTCCTTGCCAGAGGCGCGAACAGAGTTTTGGACAGCTTCGAATTTTAAGAAGCACTGAGGAATCTGCGGATGGCATTTGACGCAGACAAGATCGGTCCACGTTTGAAAAAGACCAGTCCGATATTGGCACTGTGTTTCATGATCGATGCAAGTGTCTCGCAGGATGCGCATCGTTTGCGGAAGACGTCACAGGTCAAGGGTTCGTTGCACGTCCCGGTATTCCTTGTAAGAGATCCCAGTCATACGTGGTATCACTTGTTTCACGGTCACCTGAGGTATTTAAAAAAAAAAAAGAAGAAGAGGTTCTCGAATCGCGTTACGAGCGTAAAGTACGAATCGGACATCGTGTAAGGTTGACGATTAACCGGAGACGCAGAAACGGAGCAACGTATATTCTCGTGCCCGTCGTCGTGTCCTCTCGACGTCGTCGGCGGCGGCGTCGTCACGATCGTCCGTCGGCGGTCTCGTTGGTAGTGGTGTAGCGATGGCGGAGAATCCCGTGGTTCGCGATTCCGCCGTGACGGAGCTACGATCGTCAATCGCGGTGGTGGGGATATGGGCGGTTCCAGGGGGCGCATTGGCCGCGCTCGATAGGCGTGGCCGTACGCCTCCCACTCCTTGGCGTAGCACGGCGCTGATTGACAGTTGGCGAACGACTGCGGACGGCGCAGGATCTAAAACCGCGCTAGGCGCTGCTCTCCACGCTCGCTCGGTCCGCTCTTCTCTTACCCGTGGATATACTACCGGTGCTTTTTCGTGGGGGAAGAACTCGAAACACGCATATTCCCGTGGCTGCTGCCTTTGCCCGCCGGCCCGCGCGCAACATATACCAACACCCAACCAACAACCTTCCACCTTCTGTCCGTCGGAGTTACGACGAGTGGCACACGCAGCAGTAGTTACGGTTAGGGAGGAGGGTCGCCCGCCGTCTCGCGGACAGTTCTCTCTCTGGCGCGTCTCCTCTTCTCTCTCCTCTCTGCGTGACCGATGTTCGTTGGTTCGTTCGTTCAGTAATCGCCGCGAGGAGGAACGCGCTTCTTCTTCCGCGACTCCCGTCGACGCAAACTCGCGCGTATCATCGTTTTAACACGCCGTTTCATCCTCGAGTTATCTAGTTTTCGACGCGTGGACGATCGGTGTTTTTTGTGTCCTGTCCTGTATTTGAAAAAAAAAAAAAAAAATCGTGAGCCACGTTTTTAAAAAGGAAACGGCAACCTCGGTGATTTAATCGGCGCGGGACAACTCGAAGGAATCGGTCGTGGCAACGTCGCCTCGACCGTCGCTCGACTTTACGCTCCGTGTCGGCGCGTTGTCGCGCCGATCGACGCGGCTAAACACCCATCATCGGCTCCAGTGAGAACAGTTCGTTTTTGGCAAGCTCGCGGTGGTGTTTTTCTGGCCTGGCGCGATCGACTCCACCGATCCGTCGTGGTTACGATTTCGCGCGCCAAACTTCGAGCAGCACGGCGCTCCGTCCGTCCAAGCTGTGCTCCGTTTCCCTCGCGAGGAGGATGCAAACCCGTTGCTTCTTGCAGTGACATACGTCCAGGTGTTTACTTCGTGTCGTTATCTGTGAAAACAACAGTGCGAATCGGCGTGGTCCGACGGCGAACCAAAACGGAAGTCGAGTGGACACAAGAAGAGCCGGCGAGTAATCGTGTTCGTGGTGATATATTCTTTGCGTATCGTTTTTGGAGGCAGCGTGACCGCGACAATCAATTCTCACGTTTCGTGTTGTATCGTGTACGTCCGGGTTGGTTTGCGTTTTTCGGGTCGTGTGATCGTCGCGTTTCTTCGTAATTTCACCTGGTAAAGAATCAGTTTGGAAACAGCTCGTCGACGTGCAACATCGAGAGACACCACGTGCTGGACGAGACATAAAAAGACGAGAAGCAATCGCGAGGAGGATAATGTCGCGAAACTGACGCGCCACGGGGAGGCAGCCACGCTCTCTGGCCATCCGGTCGGCGGAACTTCCGGCGGTTGGACCGCGACGATGAGGAAGCACGTGTGTCCGGCCGTAGCCGTGGTCCTGTTGCAACGTTCGAGCACGCGTGCCGAGCTCTGCTGACGCTTGGTCGCTTCGATTTCTCGCCGTAACATCGTCTCGTCACCGGTTCACTCGGATCCGGGGATCGTCGTCGAGAATCCAGCCAACGACGACGCCAGCGACGAGGCTCCGCTTTAACGGAGACATCACCCGGTCAACCCGTGCGCTTGGAATCGAACTGTCCCTCTGTCTTTCCGGTTTTGTGATCAACGTCTGCCGACGGCAAGATCATCCGCGTTCTCTGTTTCTAATCGGTCCGGTGGTGTAGTACGAAGCTCTGTGGTGCGACGAACCGGGATATATACGGGCTGAAAACCGATCGCCGCGATAAGGCGAATCGACAAGTGAGGAAACCACTGTGAAAGCGGTGTGTGTGAAGTGTTCGAGGTTACTTGCTTATACTGTGGGAAAATACAGCCGCTACGGTGGCTCAGCACGCAGAGTTCCCCGGCGCGGCCAGGGCGTTCATGGCGCAGCCAAGGGTACGTCGATATCGTTCAATTTTTCTCCCATATTATTACCCCCCGGTCTCGTACTTAACCCTTTGAGTGCTCCTACGTGTTCGCGTGCTGCAACCACCGTGGCAAACATATCTCGAGTGTCAGAATCGTGACGTCTTTCTTACAAAACTGCTCCGTTTTAAGTGATGTTGATACGATTGGCCGTCGTTTTACCGCGTCGCTTTTTCAAACACGCTAAATTATTCAATTACGAAACAGCTTCGCTGGTAACAGTGTCGCGAACGTTAGCACTGAAAGGGTTAACGTTTCTTACGAAAGTGCTATCCGACGATGATTCCCTTTCCGTCCATCGAGATGTACGGTTCAATGATAACAGTGCGTTCACGATAGTTGTGCAGTTGAAAGTTTGTGATCCGTCGGCTCCGTCCGATAGAAAGTCATGAAATTTTCATATCGATCACGTACCGGGGATAGGTGTCGGAGGTTCCTCTCGGTTAGGAAAGGTGCGAGTGTAACGGGATCCGATGGAATCAGCCGGTGGTTCGAGTTAAATCGAGTTCGAAAGCGGCGGCGAGCAACCCTTCTTCGCTTCGCCGGATTTCCGCACAAACTCCAAAGGACCTTCTTTACGTGTGCGAGTTTTATCGTGATTGCAAAGCCCAAATGCGCGTCCCGTAGCCATTTTCCACGGGTACATCCGTTACTCTTACTTGTGACGTTGATTTTGATTCCTTCTCGCGTTCTCTGCAGAAAATTTCACGCAACACGGAGCTCTACCGAAGTGTGCGAAAGAAAATCGAATCGTATTCCACGTATTTTCTGAAAGTGCCAACGGATTAAGATAGTCAGAAATCACGAGGCCGATATCCAATGATTTACAACAACAACGGCGATATGAAATAATAATTTCTGAGATTCGCACGTCTGTACCTCGGTAATAGGGCTGTCTTCGCCCGTGCATCTTGGACAAGATACAAAATTCAACGTGTTAACGACGCGGAATTTGTCTTGCAAACCAGTCGCATCAATTTCAACCGCGGTATAAATTACAACGTTCGTACGGTTTCATGGGATACCTTTCCGCTCGATGAAAACGCGAAATTGCTCCGTAAAAGAAGAAAAGGATTTGTCGTTGCCGACTGTCGATCTCCTCGAGACGAGTTCCCGTCCGGGAGAAAATTTTCTCGGCGGCGGACAACCCGAAATTATCATTTTACGCGAATATCGTGCTCGTCTCGATTGGCGTCTCGAATCGATACGCGAGAGTGCAGGTCGCGGATAGCGGCGTTCCACGAATTGATTACGATTCTGCTCGTCCACCGAGCGATTTTGTTCACGCAAGGATCACTCGAACGCAATGTTGATTTCCGCTCGTACGCGCTCGCCGTCTTCTAGTTGCGCTCCAACTCGAGCGGAGAGAAGCGTTGCTCCGTGTCCGTCGGACGTAAGAGACGTCCACTCGATGGGAGTATGTTCTTCGATTCTTTCGTTTATTTTCAGTTTTATTCGAGAGGAAACGTCCAGATTTGAATCCACTAGTTAACATTTTGGTCAGTGTCACGTACCGGCGACTTTGGTTGTAATTTCTTATGTTAGTCTTCTTCATGGTATTACAAAATTATTCTAATTAGACAATTGATATTTTTAAATAGGTATTGTTTTCTCAATTTGCTTTTCAGAATTATACAGTACTTTGTATTGTAGGCATTAAGAATATTGTGAAAAATTTGTTTGAATTAAGGCACTATTCAAATCAAAGTAGGGGGAAAAAAGGTGTTAGGAATTTGATAGAATTATAATCAAATTGTAGAGTTCGACGCGAGGCCCGAAGCGAATAATTTTCTTCGAATTCGACAGAATTGATCACTTCATTTTTTCTCACCGTTCAACGAAAATGAATCGCGGTAATCGTTACGAATGCGTCGCATCGATCAATTAAACACTCGAAGCATTGTCAAAAACTGTCGTTCCCTTTAATTCAGTATATGTTCGGAAATGAGCATCGGAGTTTCCGAAACAAAGTTTTTACACGCGGGCATAATGATACGAGAGACTCGGCGAGCCTCGTGTTATCGTTTCGTCGTTAACCAATATGAATTATGGTTACCGTTTCAGTGTCTTCCGTTTACGACCCTGCTAATCGATCGACTATCCAAACATGCTCCAGTTCCTGCACTCGATATCGTATTTGTATCAAATCAGCCGTCGTTCGTGCAATAATGATGGATGACACGAAAAATCTTTATTTATCCGCGCGTTAATTGGTGCTGTGCAAATTAAAGCTACAATCGAAGTGAAAGTGTGTTGACCGTCTAGGATCGAAATTTTCAAAGTTCTCTAACACGCGATATTTGATGCGCGGTGGAAAAAGGTGGCGAAGTTACAAGGCTTTTTAGGGTAATTCTTGGAAGACGGTGCCCCGGGTCGATTCGAGCTCGTATTAATCATCTTATCTTTAATCGTCAAAATTTATTTCGTAAACTTCGCGGCTGTTTCTGAGTGCTACGTCTTTTAATACCACGACTGTATAAAAATTATTAAAACAAACGAATATCGATATTAAATTTCTAGTGAAAAATGCATACGTTCTCTTATCACGGTGTACCGTAACCCAAAAAGAGCCGGGCATCGCGCGAGGCTCGAAGATAGATTTATCGTATATTTTGTTTTTTCAATCGTGTCCGACATAAAGCATACAAATCGTGGATTACCCGTGTTGTCCTTGTTAAAGGGTTAGCTGATCAGGTTTTTCACGGATTCCAGGGACGTTCACGTTTTTATCGGGCACGGGCAAGTGAAAACGGTATCGGTGCCGATAAAGAGCTTTACAAGATCGACGATAAGCGTCGATCGCTCGCGTGCCAGCCGATTTTCAAGTGATGGAACGCACCTCTTGTTATCCGTCGCTCTTCCATCGGAACACTTTCCTCGATCTCGTGATCAGTGCATTGCCTTTTAAATTTTTACCTTCATCCTTTACGTTAAGGGACTTTGCTTTTCCGTCCCCGTTTTCGTGACAAAAATTAACCGTTCCGGCGTGCGATGTTTTGTGACGTCTATTTTGAAAAATATTACGTGGTGCGATGTATAATATTATCTTCGTTTATTCTCTTAATTATTTTCAAATTGCTCGATATTTCTGTGGGGTCCTGTACTCCCCGTCATCCGAGGTTTCTTTTTTATGTCAGTTTTCCACTGCACACACCTCCAAATAAAATTTGCATCACTTAAAAAATGAAGGTATCGAATTTGGTATCTCCAAAACTTCTTTCGCTTAAAATTATTATTTGCAAACTCGAGTCGTCGTTTCTCTGCTGTAAAAAGTGATACCTGTCATATTTTCTTTCGTCCAAAATTCTTTAAATTCCCAAATTTCTGGACTTTGTGTATTTTGAAATCGAGCTGTCATATTCGGACAAGAAAGAGAATTCCGATCAAACCGTTCAGTTTTACGAATTAACATTCTGATATTTTGGAATCTTGCGGAAAATCGTATTGTCGCGATACTACTGCGATTTATCCGGGCTTTCTGTGCTGTTTTAATAGAAATGGCTTACCTACCTGTCGAACGCGTAATTCGAAGTTCGACGCTAAACACGGCCAATTTTGTTTAGCGATATTGCACAGGTGAATCGAATACGCCCGTCGAGCGAATCGTTCAAGCTTTCCAACAATTTATGTATCATAACTCTTACAATACACGTTAATCTTACTTACTATAACTACTTTTGTTTATTTCGTTAGCACTGATTCGCATCTCGACTTTGAAATATCAAATTTGATATTTATCCGTTCGATTCGAACATTGTACAAAATTTAGTGTTCAAAATCCAAAATACAATAGTTTTATTAATTTTATTATAATAAATTCGTCGAGGTTAGAATAAGTAAAACAGTGTCGTAGAAAATATCGCTGGTGTGTTGTAGGTTTTCGTAAAAACTTCGACGGCATGTTTTATGCCCGGAAAAATAAAAATTTCCGTCGTTAGAAGTGGACAATGCTTTGAAAAGCGGATACGGGTACAACGTTTACCTTACGTTTTTCGATAAATCATGTACGGGCTTTTTGTTGCTCGACGTTTCAGTCATATTTTCATCCGCGAAACGAATATTGGCGCGGTTTTTACAGAAACACGCGGGGATATCGATAGATCCTTTGATTACCCGTAGCTTTTTCCCTCCGTCCCGTTCCGTTTCTTTTCGTTGTTCCGCATCAGGACCCCCTTGAATCGTTTCCACGTTGGTCATCGTTCTCTGCGGACTTTAATTAAAACATAACTCACCACGTTGTCTCTTGATACCCGTCAAACCGCGGCCATGATCGATAACATGAAAAAACTATCCGGTATTGGCCGAAGCAGCGAATGCTAGTTGTTTCAACACCGTCGTTCCAACCCGTTCGCGCAATCTATTTGTCTTCCGAGTCGCAACAATGATTTAAAACGGACCACCGCAACGGCTCGTGGAACGTTCGACTCGCAAAAATTTCACTTGTTATGCATCAGGTGTGGGTAACGCGATTAAGCTTCATCGAGATGTCTCTGCCAATAGATAACGCGATTAATTAGTAACCAATACCCAGCATACAGTTTCGTACAGAATTTATGATTCATGGTTGAAGTTTCAACAAATTTCTATCAGAAATTTCTATCAGAAAAATGTAATCAAGGTTAATAAATTGTAGACAGAGGAATAATCTGTGCATAATTTAGGAATAAATGAATTCTTCGTAGATGCAATACAGGTTTCTTAAGGTAACCAGCACTGGAACTCCAACGTCTAATCTACACTTTCTTTTAAATTGGAAATAAAACAGAAAACGAAGTAGATAAGGGATCAAATATGAATTATAATACAGTACGATTCCTCACTTTGACAAAAGCGTCTTGATAAATTTTCTAATACAAAATAAGAAATGTGGAACAAGTAATTTTGGTAGTTATAGTGTTAGGTAGTATTTGTGATTTACACAATTATCTTTTTCGAAGTAGGTATATTAGAGTTGTTTCTTGTACCAAAATTTTCTACTTATTTATTTGTTTACTCGTTAATTGATTGGGCACAGTTTGATATGAAAATTCAATTTTCTAAAAAGAAAAAAGGGAAACTGCGTACGTGAAGGAAGGTAGCCATCGTTCCGTGTAGAAGCGGAAGCGCAGGCAGGGGTCTTCTGTGCGTTTAATTGCGCGAGTCCAGGCCAGCGTGGAAATAATAAGAAGCAAGGATTGGTCCGTTCGTCGAAATAACACGGTGCATCGACGGCGTCTCAATCGTTGTTCTCGAATGGCGGTGGGCTCAATTTTCCCGTATTTCGCTCGCGAAATTGCCCGGAAAGAGAGGCTGCGTGTACGCCCGTTCGTGCATGCGTGCATACGCGAATTTCGCCTGCGAATCTCTCTACCCCCTTTTTCCTCTGGCCCGGATACCCCGAAAACGGATTCCGCGTCGGTAAATTTATACCGTTCGCTTCCTTCGATCGATTATCATTCTCTGTCGTTCGAGATGTTATTTTGGACAAAATATCGACGCGCCTTTCTAGATTCGTTTTTCTTTTTCATTGGATTAAAAATTCTCAGCCTCCATGAATAGCGCCGAACAGCTTCGATTTTTGTCCCCCTTCCCGCGTCACGTGGAACCCACCGCGATTATGTATTTACCGGCGGTCCATCAATCACTTTCGCTCTCCCGATCGCCATGGATATCAGCCTTTAGCCCGTGGATTAAAGTCGTATCGATTTCTCTTGCATTTCGTTCGCTCCAACAGCCACTATATTTTTTTTACCCTCCCTGTTCTTCGTTATTTCAAAATTTTCGACCGATCTCAAAATGGACCCTCGATCAACCCTCGAACTCATCATCATTTCCAATGTAATAAAATATCTTAAGATTGACAGTGAACGTTCAATCGTTTGTATATTGTTTTGTTCGAAGAAGGGATGTTGGAGAAACTTGAAAAAGAAAGTTTTCACGAATAATTTTTCTTTCGTTGTACAGTGTGTTTATGAATATCCAGGTAATTCAGCGTAGATTCGAAAAACTGGGTTACCTGTATAAACGGTACAACGTGAACGTGGGTAATTCCAAACAACATTTACCCTACTTTTGTTTTCAGTCACTCGTATACCTTTCAGTTACCGTATCACCGAATGAATGCTACACGCTTCGAGTACCAGTTTCTCAAAACAACATGTATACCCACAAATTTCATTTTATTTCTATTGTGCCATTTCTAATATTCCCAGGAACCGCACATTGACGTCGAATTAATCCTTTGTTTTACAATTCTTAGCTTACGAATTATAATCAGGCTTAGAATTAACACTAAACGTTAATGAGATGTACACGAGGTGTCAGATGAGCGAACGAAATAACAGTGAATGTACGATTTTAAAGTAAATTTTGAAAGGGGTCACTCGACCCCGTTTAATACGTTTGGTGTTAAAATTGAACCTTAAATATCTAAAAATTGTATAAAGTAACAGTAGAGTAACGCGCATGCTACAAAATTACGTACCTTTAAATATTTTCTTTTAATTGAAAAATATATTTTAAAGTTTCCACGGTGCACAAATTATAATAAATGAATAGTTGCGTATCGGAATCACGAATTATTTATTTAGAAAGTTGTGGAAACGTCTCGATTTCGAATTTTCTCCAAGCCGTCGATAGCTCTGGCGAGGTAGTTTTCCATTCGGATCCCAAAATCGACGAAGTTGGTCGAAGAACAGTGAGTTCGATGCGTTCTTCCGATACAGGCGGGCACATGGCGGCGTCCAAATGCTCGCGTACGTCGCGGTGTTTTCCAAATGTCGACATCGATCAGAAAGTGACGAACGGTATCCTTCGTTCCTCGAAGAATCTCAGCCGTACCTCGACGAGCCAGCTTTCTTAGGCTCCATTCACAACCGCCCGTATAAATTCCTTCGAGCGATTAATAAACAATCGTTTGACGTTAATTCGAGCAAATTGAACGAGATCCGTCAATTTTCTCGAACGTATTCGATACACGAAACGTTCGAAATAAAGGCTCGCCCGATTGCGGCACGAATCGAGGTTTCTCAATGCCGGCTCGATAGACACGGAAGAATTGATGAACCTCGCCGGATAAATATTCATAAGGCTCGTGCATTATTCCCGCGAAACGTTTTCCCTCGTTTCTCGTATTCTCTATTAAAATTAGATCGCGTAATGCATCACGGGATCGATTAATCATCCTCTCATTAAATCGCAGACTCATTCCTTTTTAACTCATTCAGTTTGTGCTTACTTATTTAAGTACACCAGTAAAGCGATCTCGAGGAAGAATATGAATAATCGAGCGCAATATATAAAATATGAATTGTTAATAAAATAGGACATCGTATAATGCCAATTAATATAATTATGTATATCTGTTTAATTTCATCCATATGCCAAATTATTTTTACACGATTCGTGTTATTTAAATTTTAAATATCTGTTGAATTAAGAAAAGTGCGATTCGAGCGTTCTGCGAAATTAATTACCCAACTCTGAAGTATATGATTTGCGATAAGTAGGTATATTAATTGAAATTGAAATAAAGAAATACATCAATACGCGTACGTTTTATGAGAATTTCGATTAATACGTAATGAGGTGATAAATTTTAGCACAAGAAAATTACCATATAATAAGAAGTGTTTGATAAGCGATTCACAGAATCGAAGAATCGATTACGTGTAAAGTTTGGATAGAGGTATTATTTCCGGAGGTTGAAAACAACCCCAAGTTCTCACCCCATGGCCACGATTCCTTTAATCCGTCCCGTTGTCATCGTCACGAGCCGCGGATGCTTATCAGATGCGTTTGAATATCTATTTTGCATTACGTTTCATCACATTAGCGTCGATCAGAAGTTTATACGAGCATTAGAAGTAAGCCTGGTAAGCTCACCGGTGTCGACGACCCCCGGGGTGGCCCATTGTATTAATATAGGACACCAACAGCTTTCTATGCACGCGTACGCTATAGCGGACTGTGGTGAAACCAATTTTCATTTATCAAACTCGAAAAAAAAAAAAACAACAACAAAAATGACGTTATAACGATAATTACAGTTTTCATATCTGCGAGTCGCATAGCATTTAAATGAAATTTTAGGTCTTCGCGAAGGAAACGAATAGTTTTCATTTTCTCGTTCTCGCGAGTGAATTATTTTTACTTTGACGAGCAATGAAACTTCCAATTTCGCGACAAATGCCTGTACATTGTTTCTAATTATATCCACCGGTGACTAATTTTATTTTGAAATAAAATCTTGTTTGAAACAACGCGATAAATTCCTACGTATAATATAATTTTCCAAATTTAGATATTTTATATCCGATTTCAAATTTACGTAGTAAATCTCGTTATAGACTAATTAATCGTGTTTCTGAAATTCGAATCGTTTCGACGATCTTCCTCGAATCTTAACGGAGTACGGTAATTAATAGCCGGAGAGGCGTCGATGTTGTTCCACGATTTCGAAATTGATTTTGACGGCAAGGGTGAAACCAGAGAGAGAGAAAGAAACAGGGAGATCGGGTTATCACGGGTGTTTACCTCGGCGGTACGAAAAATTCGCCGACGGCGTCTCTTCGATCATCGGCTAATTTTCTGCCTCCCCTGCTTTTTCGACCATTTATATTTCCGAACGGGTGTAATCGAGCGCTCTGTTGCTCGTAATATCGATTGGAAAACGGAGTTTCTTCCGTATCGTGGTCCCCTTTCGACCCTCTTTACCCTCCTACACTGATTTAATCGTGTTCCGCTGGTAAACGAGCCACGTTTCTCGAATTCGAAGCCGAATCTGTTTTTATATAAACATTCACAATTTTATCGTGCATTAAAGTATTCTTCTACCTGTAACTTTGTGCGACAGCTCCGCCATTTTCAAGTCAATTTAAATAAAACAGATTTTTTGTACACCTGAACACATTATTTCAATGTACCTGTAATTTCATGGGTGTAGAGTAATTATTTCTTATTAAAACAAATCCTCCAAGATTGATTCATTTTGCGCCGTCTAATTGTATATGTTTTCTTAAGCTGCCAAAAAATCTGCAAAAATTCTGAGACACTTATCAAAGTCTCTTTTATTATACAGTCGTTCTTTGTATCGAATATTGGAAACTTCTAATAATTAAAATTCGATGAAGGATCGAATTTCGATTATACCAGGCTACAAAAATACTAAAGTGTTTCTTAATTGCAACAAGTTTCCATTCTATTTGGCTATAATTCACTTGTTATGCCTCGTATAAATTATAGTGGTGCACAATGTAAGGGGTAAGAAGAGGAGTTTTTAATTTATGATAAAAATGTCAAAGTTAAAAACACTGACTGAGCTGATCGATTCTATTTTTATTTATAACATAATTAGAACAGAAATGTCTGCTTTGCACGGACGAATCAGAGGACAATTTGTACGGTGGATGTTGTAAATACTTAAAAAATCCGCCCATCTATTAGGGAGAATTAAATATTCGGAAAAAGTTACACGGTATGATGTACACGCCATTGTGTTCTTACTGCGTGGCTCATTTACCTCGCAGTCTAATTACTTCTTTGGTTTAATTGCTTCGTGCCAGTTGCTTTGTACAAGGATCTTTATAATATAATTTGCATTTTTATCTGACTCACTTTTGAAGCTTGTTATAATATTAAGTAGCATATATAATTTTCTAGATTTACAAAATGATACAATCGTATTTCGGTTAATATTAGGCTCAACATTATTTTATAGTTTAATCAAGGAAAGTAATCCATACCTACGATTTTCTTTTAATTATATCAGAATTAATTTCTATTATTATGTATAAGGTTTATTAAATTAGTCAAATCAGTCAGTCAAATTACATATACATTAATTATATTATAATAATAATTCCTTATTATTATAGATAGATTGAAGAGGTGTGATTAAATTGAAAAAATGAATGCCTAATTTTTCATATCGTTTCGATTAAACATTTCGAGAAAAATGTCGAATTTACATTGACAAATATTAACTAAAATCGACTGTTTGATTGATAGAAATTTAGTGGTTGTTAAGCGTATAAAGGAAAATTGAATAAACCGAATAAAACTGAAATGTAAATTGTCGTTATGTCAGCCGGATTGTTCACGCGCAATAGCTACGTAGTATTGTTAAAATTTTGTTTGCAAATCGCGCACGTCGCCGAGACGCTTCGAAGGCGAGCTGTTCAGCCTCTTATGAATATTTCATCGCGGTCGTGGCAATGCTCACCGGTGGAAATTCGTGTCAAATAATAATTTGCCCGTGGCGTTGTGAATCGGCTTTAACCTCTTTGCATACGTTTCTGCGCGTCGCGATTTTCCAAATAGTTTTAAGAAAATTCGATCGGCCCGCGATTAACCAGCTCCACGTTTCTTGGTAAAAGAGCATCGGTTGTGTATTACGCGTTTGTGGGTCGAGGAAGAGAGGCGGGTTTATGACTGGATAAATATTGGAAAAATGTGATATTGAGAGATTGATATCATTTCAATTCGACTGTTTTATTCTTCAATTTTTATCGCGCGATATATGGCGGCCGATAAATCATGCAGCGGGTGTACATGATTCCGTGTTACTCGATGAGTTGTTTAACAGTTTTAATGGGATTTCTGTAAAGAAGAAATATCGAACGGATCGTGGAATAATTGTCCCTCGTTTTAGGCCCATTTGTAGTTCACGAACCTTCTTCGACGAAGATAAGAATTTTGATAAAAAGTCAAAGTTCATTTGTGCCTGTGAATTTCCTGCGGTTAAATCGATCGTAAATCATTATTGTTCATTATCATTAACAGTATTTTTACGCATTGTCGAGTTTTACAATTTCTCGTTAGAACGGTTCAGACGTTGTTACAAAATAAGTTTCGAGAAGAAAATCACGGGCACGTACATGAACCCGGTTTAATTTCGAGCAAATTACCCGGCTTTCTCGTCTCTCAAAAATGAAATACATTTCAGTGCCGATTTATATCGCGAGGCACTTGAATCCCTCGAACGTAAACATATTTATTGCATATTCGAATGCACGATTCATTTACAAAGTGGACGGATGATATCGTTCCGCTGATTCGAAACACCTCGGCGAGCCTGATAAGAGGAATTGTATAAAATGGAAAGGTTCGCCGGTCGTTTCCGCGATGTCACCGTGGTTAACGGTTGTAATTAAGGATCCTTCGATTATCTTGCGAGTCGAGTCGCGTCCCCGTTCGTTTCGAGTGCCACACGCAAGTCGATAACCACGAAATAATGTCGTTTTTCTCCCTGCGGCGTGCTTCTTCTCTCTTTTTGTTTTTGTTTTTTCGTCTTTTTTTTTTTACGTGTTTCGTTACCCTGATAAAATTACAGTCCGGCTCTCTCGGTCTTGACGAGCGAGCCGCATAATTAACGATAATAATCGCAGCTCGCTTTCGTTTCCGCGGCACCGTGACAAGAAAATCATTGCCTTCCTCGTTCGCGATCCTTCGTGTCCTGTCCGCTCGTACAAGCATTATTCCTCCTCGAAGGATTTGTAATCCGATTGGAAATATTCGCGGATCAATTATCGTTTTGTTCGTTGATGCTTGCGTAATTAAATTTCAATTCGATTCGAGGAATCCTCGGGAATCGGTCGAACGGAATGATAACTTAATTCGCTGGGAGATTACGGAATCGAGTAATTAATTTCTTTGCAAGAAATATCGAAACACATTTCGCAGGACTATATTTCTAGAAGCTTAGAAATATCAGAATATTATATCTTTAGAATGTTGGAAATATTACGCTGTCGCCTCGAGCCAATAAAGTTTCAAAATTCACGCCTCAAATCCTAAAACAAATCCTCTTCCTCGTGTTTCTGCTTCCGTCACGGCGTCGTTCGTATCTTCGTTACATTGTCGTCATCCCGACAATTATACAACGAGGAAAAAGAGAAAAGAAAGGATTCATCGGCTTAAATTATTTTTACAACTCGTAACCGGTGTATTTTCGATGATGCGCCCCGCTCCGTTTGACAGCGGCGCAGAGAGCGGAAATAAATCCGCGCCTATTTTCGCGTACGAATTGCGACTCGGGACAGGGGTGTGATGCACGCGCCTTTTATTTTTAATACTTTTATAGCGCAAAATCGATGCGTACGGCGGCGGTTCTCGTTCGAGGAAAAAAAGCCGCGACTTTGACGGCAAACAACGCTATAACTTCGATATCGGGAATCGACGCGGTCAGTTATCGCGATTATCGAGGCCCGTTAGTGCGGGATAATAGCGATCGATAACACGGCGTGGCCGTTTCTGCGGAATAGTACAATGAAATCTGTCTAAGCTCCTTTTAAGAATTCAATCGGAAGGCACTAGTACCACGCGTAGAAATTATTTCAATGTAATATAAATTTCAGCCTGTTAACCCGTTTGCATCATTAGCGTATATATACGCTGAATTTTCCTGGTCACTTTGATGGTCACTATCATTATCCGTTAGCTAAAAAATAGAAACGGATTAGGTTTGAGAGGAATATTTATAGTATGTGAGGTGGCTTTATGCATTCAACATTTCAAACACTATCACACTGCACAAAATGACTAATAAATATTTTCACCATTATCTGTAATATATATGAACGCAAATCACATATTAACAATTTATTTTTTCTTATAATACTGAAATACAAAGTTCTTTTACTTCTAAATATGATAAAAAGGAAGTTTGGTGATAAGGGCCTCTTTTTCATATTTCCTTACGCTGTGAATGGGTTAATACTTGTACTAAATTTGCAAATCAGTGATTTCTTGTCTAACTTTAATGATTATAATCGAGCGAAAGAATTGCACCGCGTAAAAAGATGTTAAAGTATCAAGCGATGCGATCTGCAATTGCATTCGATTAGCGAGTCGTTACTTTTTTTCTTTTTCAAAGATAGTAGCCGACCGTGCGCGATAACGGTTGCCGGAACGGAAACGTCGGTGGGCAAAGATCATAAATTTCCCTCGGATCGATAGCGTTTTCTTGAGGACAGGAAGGAAACATCTGCCGTTTGTTGGGCAGCGTTAATTAGAAACGCGTTGCATAAGCCACGATCGATCATTCACGCTAATTTTTTCTTCTGTTGCTTTCTGGCGGTTTCAGTATGACGATGGCGGGCTGCACGGGGGTTACCTCGAGGGCGGAGGCGGCGGTGGTGGCGCAGGGCTGTACGATCCGCACGGGAGCGCCAGGGGTGTACCGGGCCTGCATCACAGTCCACACCTCGGGGGTATGGGGCCAGCTCACCCCCAGTACCCACCGCCCCCGCCACAACCACCCCAACATGTACTCGCGGCGGCAGCCGCGGCTGCTGCATCCGCGGTACCCGATGTCCACAAACGCGACAAGGACGCGATCTATGGGTAAGTGCAATTTTTCTTTTTATTCAATTCTTTTTGACCTTCGATCGATGATTCATAGTCTCTCTGTTATACAATTTAAAATTATTTTCTACGCGAACTTTATAAGTAAGGAATTGAACATTTTTGAGAATTCATCCTTTTGATTATACTTTGTATATTTATGGAGATATTGGAAATGTCGTTGTACAGTAATTTTATTTTTAACAAATTTTGTATGTTATTTTTACAATATTTCTAATTCTGTAAGTGAACGAATTCCTAATAATATAAGTGACAAATTTCTGTGGAAACGAGCGTCACTCATATATGGCAGCCAAAGTGTTGAATTGAAATACTGATGAATTATGTATTATTTAATTGCTACTGTTACAAAATTATTTACCTGGTGTTTGATATGTTGCAAGAATATAATTTTTAAACACAAAGCCTACAAATTTTAAATAACGCTGTGAAGATTGAATAATAAAGTGATCTGAGGGGTAAACCTACGTGCTATGCAATGATCCACGCGCAGGACTCGAATAAAAATACAATAAAATTTCTGAAAAAGAAAAAGAAAAAAAACGATTCAGTCTCAATTAAGTAACAGTTTTAACGAACGGAAAGGATAAATAAAAAAGGGACGCGTTGAAACTTTTGAACGATAAACATACCGTGCAGGTACGTGGCCGACCTAACTATCTACAAGTTGGAGTATCGCGTTGAAGGGGGTAATTAAACACGAAATAACGTGTAGAAAATATTGCAACAGTATAATCGCGCGATGAAGTAGGATTATACGGATTGTATGAAATTAGAAAATATGCAGAACGGAAGAGAGTTATAAAATATAACGCGTATGAACTGCCTACCTAATCGGGCTATCATATTAAAGCATTTAATTCGTTTGTAATAGAACAATAACTTGTACCACTTGATGTTTACCTGTTCATTAGAAAAATTAAAACGTTATCTAAACTTTACCAAGGGTTCCACTAATTGCTTCATAATATTAGATTCTTTGGCCGTGGTCAATATTCTCTTCTCAAACGGAAAGAAGAAAACAATGTTTCGATTTTTGCTCGAGATTCTTATCAGTGTTATTTATCTTAAGCATTATTTCAATTCAATTACCAAGATTATTTAACGTTTCCTGTGCGTTGCGTATAAAAATGTCTAGTTCAGGACTGATTTTACCATCAAAAGGAAGATAAAACATTTTGATAACAAAATATCGTAAATATACAAAATCTAGTTCGCGGAATATCTCTCGAACCACCTCGAATCGTGAGACCAGTTTTCCACGATCGTTTTTCACGTTTTTTCCCGTCCACGTTAACCGATCAAAGAAACGCGTTGAACACGAAGAATGATTAGACGAGAGAAGCAGAAGAAGAAGTCGGTCTGGAACATCGTCGAGAAACGCGTCCTCTCGACGATTGGTGCCTCGTGCCACGCTTCCACCAAGCTGAAGCTCGTCAATTGGCCATTTTACGAAGCGGCTCGGCCGTGTTCCGGTGATTTATAGCCGCGAGATGGCCCGATTTCTGGTATACATCCTAGAACGGGAGCCTCATTATTTCGTGCACCCTGTAATTTGTCCACTCGTCGTGTGCCTCGGCCGAGGCTCAACAGATTCCTCAGCTTTCCTGGAAGGAACAACGATCTCCTTCTCGGGGGTCGACTCCAGACGGTCAATTCTAATTCAGATTCTTTAAACAATCCACTAGGAAATTTTCATCCAAATTTCAATATGGTTACGTTCATATAAAACTATAAATTTCTATAAAAAAAAATATTCTTAGTTAATCTTATTCAAGATTTTTCAAATAATTCGGTAGAAGACAACTTTGACCACCCATTAAAAAAAATTATTGAAATTGATCACTTTTTGTAAATGTTCACTCCGGTTTGATAAACTGGTGTTCGCAAAACCGATCTCTCTTGTTGTTAGCGTACATTGCTACAGGTACGGCCCGATTGAGTCGTCCAGGTGAAATCGTGCACCGGTGGCCGTTTTCGTTACCAGACATACCCACTATTTTTACCATCGTCGTCGAGCTCGTTTCTATCCTGTTTCGCGATCGAATCGGTTTAACGGCGGTAGCTGGATGCTTACCTTATCCGGTCGAATTGCGTCCGCGCTCGCGTACAGCATAACCGTATTCGACTTTTGTACCTGGATTTCGTGTAGAAAACGATTATTAGTCATTTTCGGAAGTGACACGGTCCGCTCTGTTCCCTGTGAGCTTGTTAGCTGAATCTTTATTGTTATTCGGTATAAATTAATACCGGAAAGATCGAGATATCTCGTCGCTTGTAGGGAACAGGAAGCGAAAGTAACTCGAAAGTTTCGCTATGGATATTGTATCATAAGTTGTGAGACTAAGAGAATCTTAATTTCTTCTTAATTTCTTTTAACGATGAAATAATCGCTTAACGAAAGCTTCGAGTAATATAATTTTGTTAGTAATCCGTGTAAACTCACGATATACTTTTTCCCTTTGTACTCGAGTGGTGCCTTCGGGGCGCCATATCCAATTAGCTAGAATAGTTTAAAATGAAATTTAAGTCTTATTTATATCAGAACATGGCAAATTAACGATAGAAATAAAAGTAAATAGACTGTAAGTATTTGCAACTCTTTTCTCATAAAATAAGGCTTTTCAATTTTCAAACTTTCATTGGAAAAGAAATCTAGACGCTTCGAGTGCAAAGGTTTAACCCTTTGTGAACGATTGACGCATATACGCGTCCAAATCTAACCTCCTCAGTATCTTACAAATTCGTACGTATATCTTTTACACAAAGAATAATTACATGTGAATCACAGAGAAGAAGGGAATTATTACTTATTTGATTTAAAATAAATAATATTCTGTGCGCCCGAAGGGTTGATAAGGGGTTTCAATAGCAACGGAATCAATGTCCCCCCCGCCGCTATGATTCGATTAAACTCGCACAAATCAGCGCAGGTTATCGTGGAAGGATCGCGATGGAGAAAAATCGTTGGAAAGGAACGGTGATTCTTGCCGGTTTCGAGACAAGAGTTTTACGTAAGCGGAGAAGCGTGCAGACGTAATGCACAGGCGAATCTGCCAATCACCGGTGTATCCCTTATGCAAGGAGCATGATTGGCCGAGTCATTTATGGATTAAACGTCTTACGCAAATCTCCGCGATGAAACACGACGGTACGCTTGTAACGTAGCGGCACCCGCAGGAAGTCGTCTCGATTCGACACGCATACACGTGCGCGGCGCACACGTACGAATCGTGCCGGCCCTGTTTAATATTCCATTTTTCTGCTCGATGATAATTAGTGCATTAGAGTGACGTTTCAGCAGATGAGCGGCTAATGAATATTAATGCACTGTTTAATGGAATTGATTGGTGCGCGCCGGATCGTGATTACATCATATACCTACGTGTTGCAGTCGGACAGCCAGCAAGGGAAAACAGGATCTCTCGACATTTTATCCAAAGAATTTATTTATTTTTTTTGTTAATCCTCAGATCACTAAGTTTCTAAAACATAGCCTTTTTAATATTTAATAATTCCAATGAATTACAATAACTGTATTCACGTATCATTATCGTCAGATTTTGATCGACTTTTAAACGAAACCATTGATCGATAATAATTAGATTTGTACTGTTTGCCAATCGCAGCGAGAAATTACCGATGATCACGTATAAAAAAGGGTCGCGGTAAGGGCGAAGGGGGTTGGCGGGGCACCGAGTCGAGGGCGGAAACCACAAAACCGCAAACATCCTCCACGTCCAACGGACAATCATATCATTACCTTCTGCGGTCCCGTCATTCCGACACCTCGTTTCGACCCGTCATTTGTCATCGACGTTGCACTTTGCTGCACCACGACCGCTTAAGAAGCCTGTACTTTAAGCGCGATGCGCTCACGCCCGCGGTTTTCCTCGTTGCACGGAAACACGTACGCTCTGGTCGAAGATTCCTCGTCGCCTAATTACTTTTTCTTCTGAATTCAACTCTTTTAGTCCGATTAGAAGTATTACATTTTAAAAAACCTTAAAAACATCGTATTTAATAACTTCCTCGAACGTATCGCGCAAAAAATTAATGGCGTCATAAATTTATTCTTTATTTTGACATAGGTATAAGTTGTCGTTAGTTGAATTATATGGAGACTTATGATTGAGTCCGCAATCAAGAAAGCGGGCTCGATTTCGGACATAAAATAGCGAGATTGATTCTCCAATGTCCATGCTCGCGGTGAAAGCGATAATTCAATATTTTCTTATTTTTCCATGGGCTTTTTTGCACCACCGATCGAACATTCCTATCGCTCGAAAAAATAGTCTTTAATACATACACGCTTTCTCGTATTATCCGTGCGATTTTCATAAAAATAAACACAGATATCCTATCGCTTCGAGCGCGCGCGTTTCCGCTGAAAACTATCGAAAACCATTCGCCTGGTGATTAAACTTTCAATTACAAACAGAAAATGAGCCAATAAATTGTGAAAAAAATGATCTTCCTTCACTTGTTCCCTTATCGCCAATTAAAGCATCGCCATCGACCATCAATATCTCTCCCCCCTCTCTCGTCTTCGTCGATTAACCGAAGAAACACCGGGCTTCGCCAATTAATTCTATGCTCTCGAATTAATTCTCCGTTTCACGGGTATCGATAATCGTTGCGCAACGATTACCATTCGCCGTTGAAACCCGGCACCAGCTGCATCGACGAGTCCTCCTTTTCTTCTTGTTCGATTCGCGGCTACTTCTGGCCGCTAGCAATCAGGCTAATAGGTGAAAATAGAAATTGTCTGCAGGAGAAAGCCGTGTTCGAAGAGCGTCGAGGAGGAGACGTCGGGGTTCGATTCGGTTCCTTTTCGGATGGAGGACAAGAGGGCATCGGGGAACCCTTTCCTCTTTCCTTTTTTTTTTCTCTCTCCCTTTCTCTCTCTCTCTCTCTTTCTTTTTTCTGCCGGTCGGCTAGGTCGGGTTGGCGGAATGGTTGTTCGAGCAACGGCCACGTCAATTTGTCGAAATTCGTTCCGAATCGTTTTATGTCCGCCACGCCGCGAGACGCGATCCGCTACCATACGTACACAATGCCCCGGTGGTGGCCGTAACACGCCACCACGTATTCGTCGAGGGTCGTTCCTGGACCGTTTCTTCGACAATTCGTCTCGAGGATGCGTAAAAATTGCTCCCTCTACTGTAACGAAAAGACGACCCACGGCCGTCCTCGGATCACCACCGTCGAGAAATCGTTCCGTTTCCCATTTGCCAATTGTTTAACGGTTCGACCGAGTTAATTGAGCGATGAACGGCTGCCGGTGCCCAGGAAATCGAGAACAAACGTTGGAGTCCCTCCGTCGTGCTTTCCTGGTGAAAGGTTTGCATTGCGTCCATTCTATTTTTCTGCTAAATCGGACTGTGTGCACTATACTTTTTAATTAGTCGCTGGCAAACTGGGTCGCGTATATTCGAGTCAGACCTCTTTAACTGCCAAGAAATGGACACCGGGTTAATCGCGACTCAATCTATCGTTTACATGCTGGAAAAATAATATCTAAAGAAATACTTTCAAGTTTGGAGAATGGTAAGTCGTGGTTTCGCCGTTCGAAGGTTGAAGTCGGCTCATAAAGGTATTATTGTTCGAGTATCAGTGCTTTGAATATTGCGATTGGTATTACAGGGTAAAATTAATACCGTACTAATTTCAGAGGGTACCAATTGGAAAATTACACGATTGCAATTTGGAGAATTAAAAATTTCGTTTGAGAAAATACGCTGTCGCACAATTTTCCCGCCAAAACTGTTAACTAACGAAGCAACGTTTTACACACGTCTAGGCTCATAGATATTTCGTCGAAAGAGTGTGAATAATATAAAGGGAACGGTAACAGCAACAAATTAGACAATAGAAGCGATAATAAAACAATATTACAGAGATATTGCCGTGTTACGCGGCCGGCACGGGAATAATAACGGTGCACGCGTATAATAGAAGCTTCACCGATTGCTCGAACCTCGAAAACTCGTATCGAAAATTTTACGATATCGGTAATATCGGTGATATTTTATTACCGCGGCGATAAAGTGATTTTCGAGCAGCACGCGCCAGCTCTCGTAGATTTCAATTGGCGCGAACGAGACACGACGTATAAACGCATTTTTCCCGTGATTTATCGCGTCAAGTGGATCGCGCGTATATAAACGTCGATCGCTCGTGTTATTTGTTTTCCTTTTTTCCTTGAACCCCCCTCCCCGTTTAAATATACCTTGATTACAAAGGTATTCGAACACCTTTAAGTGGGCTATTAGGGGTAATTTTTATTTTTCAATTTACTCAATTTTTCTAATTTGTCCTAATCACTTTTCAAATGACTTTATTGTTTTTTTTTGGACTTTTCAAAAATGTTATTCAGCACATTTGATTTAAAGTGCGTAAAATCGAACTAAAATCGAAGATCCAGCTAAAGGGTTAAATCACGAGCGTAGTACAGTCGTACTATGTTGCACCGGCCTCGACTAATCTTATCTTATCCGGGAATCCTCCTAATACCCCGGCAACCGTGTAGCACACGATCCGGGAACATCATGAAAATATTCTTTTCCTCGCAAAACGAGGCAGAGGATCGATCGATCGGGCGGGCAATTAACGCGTCGATCGAGAAACATCGGTACGTGTGAATCGCTGGATTCTTGCGGATCGGACACCTCCGTTAATTGCCGTCGTCTTTTTCCGCGGTTCGACGTTGATCGCTCCTTGAACGGCAATTACTCAATTAGAAGAGCGCCGTGGAAAATATTGCGGTTACAGGCCGGCAAAAAAAGCGTACGACCAGGTATAGAACGAATATGTTCGATGCTGGCGAATTGATCGTAGCCGCGAGAGAATCGATTGCCGTCGGGTCGTGAACGGTACAGGAGTCAGAAATATAAATTACCTTTCGGTTAATTTATTCGCGATCGACTACGCATTATCCCACGGTTTCTAATTGTTTTATCGTTTTGAATATTTGTAATTTTCTTCTGCATACGTTACGATATCCAACGTTTGCATTTCATTTGACCGAAGAATCTTGCTTCGGGATCTTTGAATATGACTCGAGTTAACTTTGGAAAATAAATTCCTTTAATAAGTGGACATTTTTACCGTATGTTTTGAATTCCCCGTTGTTATTTATTTCTTTATACGTGGTACGAATTTTTGTACGCTTCTTACTCGTGTTTACGGTGCAAGGATTAAAAGAATTTGTATACCCTCGTAAAATTGTCAGGCCTGCCTCGTTTCATCGTTTCCTCGCGGTTCTCGTCGCGTTATTTGCATCTGGCCATTCGTCCGTTTAATCGCGTTACAATCGACGGTATCGCGGACCGATCGCGGGGATTAATTTATCGCGCGTCTTCTGCTCCTCTTCCGCGTTGCCGGGGTAAATGCGCGGACAGAGCAGGCGGCAGATAAATGGCAGTCGGTCGAAAAATCAAGCAACCTCATCGATCGAACGTCGTTTAATTAACATGCCTCGGTGAAATGTTTCTCTCGTGACGCTTATCGACACAGTTTTTTTCACCGTCTTCTCTCTGCTTTTTTTGTTACAGACACCCCCTGTTCCCGCTTCTCGCATTGATCTTCGAGAAATGCGAACTGGCGACGTGTACACCGCGAGAGCCCGGTGTCGCGGGCGGTGACGTGTGCTCGTCAGAAAGTTTCAACGAGGACATCGCTGTCTTCTCCAAACAGGTAAGCTATTTTACCTTTGCGGTTGTTGGTTAAGCCGTCAACAAGTTAAATACCATATTGCGCATGTTTAATTAACCTTTCGAGTCCGACGATCCAACGTAAATTTTCGATTACCACTCGAACTTCTGTTTTATGGAATTGTTTAGAAAGCTTCTTTGTGAAGTTTAACTACCAATTTTGAGACATAACAATTAGTATAATTGATATTAATATAATTGATTCTTTGATATTGTAGCAATTTTTAAATAAAATGGTTTTTGTTAGTAATTGGAAGTGTCGAGTGAAAGGATTAAGTAAAATTTAATTTTCAACAAATAATAATTTGTTCATTTTTCGAATTATTTTTAAATGTCTGTCGAATACTGGTACGATAAAATGTTAAATTATATTTGTCAGATGTTCGCAATTCCAAAAATGTCACACGATTCCTTCGCCCTCCGTCGAAATGTAACACTCGGATGCTCGTGGAAAAAGGAGTCCCTCGTTTTCCCCGGTTTCTTCTAAATTTGAAACGTTGTCGCGCGTTGCTTTCGTTAGGGAAGGCCGAGAAGGGGGGCCGGGCCCTGTGCCACTTCAAATGAGTCACGACTCTCGACGAAATATCGTGCACACTCACGGTTCGTAACCGGTGGATGTTTAGGGTCCGAAAGGACCGTTTCGTGGGACTTATTTTTAGGAATTCCAACGAACGATCGTTCAGGGTCGTGTTCTCCGGGCGACGCGATCAACCGACCGGAAGAAGACTTGTATTTTCATTGTTGTTTGCGCGGTGCGTCTTTCGCTCGCTCTCTATTTCTGTTCCCCTCATTTCCCTGCCACGGTTTTCATCGGTCAACTCACCTGAGGCGAGTCCTCCCAAGGACACGCGTAGGTAACCGGAGAACCTATACGCTTTGCCTGGTGGGCCCTTTTAAAAAACTCGCCAGGTAATACGTACATCCGTGACCGTGTTTTCATCGTGCGCCTTCCAGGAAGTCGATCCTGAATGTGGTTTATCGTTTCGTCAATTTCGTTCTGTCGATTTTTAATTATTCCACCGAACGATACAAAAACACTGCTAGTCTTCGATCGGAAATCCGTTCGTTAACGATTATCTACTTATTTTTATTTACTTTTACTTCTTTCGTTAATTTGCTATATTCCATAATAAATAATACTCATACTGCAAAGGGTTAATTTAGCTGTCAGTCTAATAATACTTGTAAGTGTTATTTTTCAATCCTTCTAAGGTAAAATTCGTTCAGTGTTCTAAAAGGGAAATAAACGAACGGATCGGAAATTTAATTATCAGTCTAATAAAACGAAAAATTACATATAGCCTCCTGCGACTCTGAGATCTAAGCTGCAGCTCAATCCCTAACCTTGAAAATCTCCTGGCTCCAATTCGTTTGGTCGATTATATTTATCATTTCTTTCTCTGGAAGTTATCTTGGATGCGGCTCCAAGGGAATACTTAATCGTGGAAACAAAGTTAAGGTGATTAAGTCGAGTCGACATCGGGTACGATAAAAATGTTGCCTTGGTTAGTCGATGCAAACGAATGCAGCACATTTAGATTGAGGGATATCGATGGGTTTTGTATATCGTAGCGCGTTACAGATATCCCCGTGTAACGTTCGTCGAGCTTATCTTTGCATAAAATTGCGCGTCCACCTTCGTCGAGTACGTTCCTCCGCTTCTCCATTTGCGCGTTAATTATTCGCGACCGAGAGAGAGCTGGATGCCTGGCGTCTCTGTCTCTCGTTTCGTGGGTCTCGGATCGAAAAAAGAAAAAAGCAGAGAAAAAAAAATCAAGCGTCGATCGTAATGTTTAAATATAGAGCATCGGTAACACGGTAGCGACCAGGCTGAGCAACGCCACGCCGAGATAACGATAAGAGTTAAGCCTCGCCGCGAGGTGGGATAAGGTGTGAGGCACCGGGTCGTGGCGTTAATTCGTCGTCGAATTACGATTCTGTCGGGGAACGATCTTCGCCGGACGATCGTAGACTTCCAAAAACTTCCAAATTTAACCAGTTGCTCTTGACACGAAAGCGAAACTGGTTATTGAGCCACGCTGAATACGTGATATTCCGGCATAAAGCTTTTATCCTTAGTTTTCGCTATCGACAATTTTACAGTTCTTCGTAAAATAATATTAAAAAGTTTATTCTTAGAATATTGTAACCTTGCGACAGATGATTCAGAGTCTGCTTAGAAAATTTCAAGATCCGTATCGGTATTTTAGACACCCTGTATAGCATCGTAACTCTGTTTCCTTCGTTCCCGATCGACGGTCGATCGTTCTCGTTAAATCGTTCTCTCGTTCTATTATTTACCCATGGCATGTCGACATTATGCCGGGGCAGAGAGAAGGGGAGGTATAGATAACCGCGCGTACTCACGGATAGTCCGTTAGGATTGCGAAATTGACATGACATTTGCATCTTAATAAGGCACATAGGATTACGGGACGTATAAGGGGGGGCTAGCGGGGAAGCGGGGGATAGAAAATAAAGGATACCCGAAGGCTCTAACATGGCGTTTCTTCAGGCGCTCGACCGGTGCAATAGCTTCGCCTTTTGCCCGACGATTTTCCCACCTTTCGACGGTAAAACGTATCCGAGCATCGCCTTTGCGCTCGTGTCTCGTTCGCGTTATCGAAGTAATTAATTTTCCCGTTTTCTCAAAGATTATTAGAAGCGGCTCATGTGCATTCGCCCGCGGGACGTGTCTCGCCGAGTCAAAGGTTACGCGCGGTCCCCACGAGCGGATAAACAAATTGTCGAGGGGAACAGCCGGTCTCCCTTGCTCTCCCGCTTGTTCCCCTTTCGGGAAGATAATGAATTTTGATTTCGTATCGCGGGCGTTGGGGAAAAATTTTCATGTATTCTCGACGCACGATAGAATCAACGACGTCGTCTTATCCTGCCTCGTAGGAGACTCGGTTTACTGTCATCGATGCGGCAGATTACAGCAAAGATTATAGGCAAATCCGTGTCGCCTCGCCCACTTGTTCCTCATTTCCCATCGATCTGTTGTCGCCTGTATAACAGCGGGTGGGGGGGTTCGTTGTACACGCACACACGGTCAGGATACACGTGAAAAGATAAGCAGGTGAGAATCCTCTTGCGGCGGTTTTCGAGGCGTGTCGCCCGAGCTCTTTTACACCCCGTCGATAGAGACGGCAGGGCCGTGCGCGCGACAAAAGGGCAGCGCGCGCCTCGCGCCCGGATTATTCTGCGTTTGATTATTTTCATCGAGTGCGCATGCGTGATGCTCGGTTACCGTGGCAGCGCGCATGCGCAGTCTCAGTCGTGGCACGGCCACCGTCGAGTTGACTCGTGAGAAGCGGCGAACCGTGACGCTTAGCCGTACGGAGGGGCGGAGGGGGGAGGGCACACGTTAGCCAAGGGTGTTCAACAGCCGGTGGAGCGTTGCTCATTTTCTGCCATTGTAAATTGATCTATTCAATGGGGCCCCGGCATTATCCCGTGCGGTCCACGCATCGTGCGTGCCCTATGGGGGCCTCGATACATTCCACGTCGCTTCGCTCCCTTTTTGCGCGTTGCCTTCGAGCTTTCGGCTTTGGCCCGGCCCGGCCTGCGACGTAGCAACGCTCGGCACCGCAGGAGCATCCCGCTGCGCCACGTTACGCGCATTGTTGTGCCCTTTTTTACCAGATGAATCGCTCGTCCCAGTTTTCGTGGCCACCGTGGGCGCTCCGCTGCGAAAATTTCGCTTTCGTTGGCATCCCGGTGCGCCGTGCCGTGTCGTGCTCCGCTGTGCCCAAATTAATCGCTCGTCCAAGGGAGCATCGACGCTCTTTTGTGGCGAACCTGAAACTCGTCGGACCAAAATCATCCCGTCGCAGCTTGCTCTCGTACGGTGACGCGAACCCGCGTGGTAATCGAATTTCGGCCGGGAGCGTACCGGACTACCAAAACTCGATGCCTCGCCGTTAGCCCCCAGCCGAACGTGGGCGATGTCAGGACGACAAAATTCCATCGGGTCGATCGGCACGGATAGCCAGAAGGCAGACGACCAGGAAACGACGAACAAACGCGGCCCGTTGGGATTTATTGGTGCAATTAAAATGCGCCTGCGAGGGCATTAAACCCTCGTGTAAAACGTAGGCCCCCGCATTGGACCGGCTCGACTAATGCGACCACGGAGTCGGAGGAACTCGCGCTACCTGCTTTCTCGCCTCGAAGGTGTGGACATCGTTTGCCTATGAGTTTATAGGATTGCTTATTTTTACGAGCTAGAACGTTATTGCTCCGGTGGTTGTACGTTGTCCCGAGGATCGTCAGCGAGCATACGTAAACGCGCTAATGATTTTTAACGATCCACCGTTTCGATAACGAAACGAACGAGTGCGTTCCAGGTATCTCTGATACCGACATAACCGACGGCAAAGCCGGATTATCGTAATCGCGATAACGTCCGCGATGTCTATTTTGCCGGGCGTTTTACAAGACGCGAGATGGTCGCCGCAGTGAGCGATGGACTTATCCCTGCTACTGGTTTTTCGCGAATCCGTATGCTTAAATCAAACGCGATTACACTGAATTCTAGGCCGCTGTTTCGCAAACGGTCGATTCGGAGGTTAATTAACGGAACGAAACTTGCGCTAGCAAACTGTAAAGTCGTTTCGGTCCGAAGCTTATCCCCTGGTGCGACAGCTCGCATTGGACCGGTTTCGGAACGTTGTCGTCGAACTGTCCGTCCGCTGACCTGTTCGGTTTCGAATGGTTCGTATGCCTCGTCCATATGCCTCCTCTCTCACCTGGCTTCCCCTCCACCGGTCTCGCTAATCGTTTAATCGTTATCATCCCAAAGCCGGGATACGACTTCGCCGTTGCCGATCGACCACGTCGCAAACGTTTCTTGACGCGTTCAATTCGTTCCAAATTTCAATCGAAAAGAGCAATTTTTTATTATACCCATGGAAATTTTACTTTCCCTCTGAAGAAAAATTTTGTGAATAGGTCGCAAAATTTAATTTCCATAGTCTTAAAAAAAAAAAAGGAGAAATTTCAAGCAGCACCGTCATTTTTTACAGCCACAGCTGGATAATTAAATAACTTTTACCACCAGGTTGTAAACAAAATTTCTTTTTACAACCCCTGCGAATTGTACTCGTCGAGGTATCCTCAGCTTCTTGTAGAATTTTTTCATCCATTCACCAGGTCCGGGAGACTTTTCCGTGTGCCGATTCCCGACAATTTTTTACGACCCTTTCGCGGCAGGTCACCACCGGCTCCGGGTATCCCTGAAGTCAAGGTCCCCGGGGAAAGTCAACGAGCGTCAAACTTTACGTCCTCCACAGAATTGTGAATACTTTGTTCCTGGGTATTGTTTTACTGCGTGCCTTTTCTTCGGGAATTTCGAAGGAAAGTCGGCACGCCGTCATTCCATGGGACACGGGAGGTGTCGTAAAGTTTACGCTGGATGCAATTCGTTTTACTGCGCCGGGATACCCAGAGACAATCGTTTCCTCGACGGTTCTTGCGCCTTGTAGAACGTTTTGTTAGAATCGAAATCGAATCTTTAAGTAATTTATGGATACGCGACACTTGAATTGTATAGAATTTCGTATTATTGAAATTTCTTTAATTGGATCTTCTAAGCTCGAAAGTAAATACGATACGAATCGCAAAATTGTTACGAACCCTTTTAATCCATGCGCAGGAATTTATATTAGGAATAAATATTATTATTCACGCGTGCCTGGTAAAATTTGTTAACAAATTTTGACGGCTAACCGGTCTGTTTGGGATCGAATTAAAACTCTTGGGTAGAAGATGGTGAAGGTTTCGGTGGGTTAGAGCAGACGTTGGATGAAACAGCAGAAGCAACAGCCACGTAGAGCAGCTGCTTCGTATATCTCTCGACAGGATCGTCGCACGCCATGAACAGCGTGCATACTGGCTGTCCTAAACAGACGTGCTTCGTGCTGAAACGAGAGCATTCTTTAAATATTATCGCTCAATATTTTTATCCCGAGCCCGAATGTACGTCGTGCGTGCGTTCTTGTACACTAAAATCGGTTCCTTCCTTTCATTTTCAAGGTTGTATTAGTCCTTAACTCCTTAACCTATGATTTATCCATTGGGTGCGAAGAAAATCGAAATATTATTTATACTTCACACTTGATAAGTCTTGACTGCATTAATTATAATTACAGTTAAACTTAAAATTGGGTGAAAGGGTTAAGAAAATGGGTTAAGAAAAATGAACACACGAAACAAAAAAGTTAATTGCATTTGGTAGTATTGGTATGGATTAAATTAACAGGGGTTGATTTTCCTCCAAATTGTATATTTTAACACAACAGAGATTTTACTAGGAAATCTAAAGAAGTTTTGTTAAAACCAGCTAGTTTACTTAAGAAGGATTAATATTTATCGTTCTTTAGAGATTCACGTTTTTCTTTTGTTTTGAACGAACAATATATTAGGTGGGTTTTTGTTTGATTTCGGTATTTGATTTAGAATTCTTGATGAAGCTCGAAAGGAGAAGAGGTTCGTCAATGGGACGAGCATCGGGATGGACGTATTTTCGTTTCATTCAAGCCACGGAGGCACGATAGATATAAATGGCCACGAATATTTAACATCGAACAGTGTGTCGCATCAATAGCAATCGTATCGCTTTATACATATGCATGGGCTCAATTAACTGTCACTCGCAGCTCTCCTGACCTGCCTCTAATCAGCACGATGAGGACATTCAAATGGCTCACGATCGAACACCAGAACTTTCGTTTGTTGAAACGTTAGTTTTATGAAAGTTATACTCTTAATCATCGAGGAGTAATAATTATTATCGCATAAATTACAATTACGAACCCTTCAGAGATTCCAAGTTAAATGAAAGTGATTTTGAAAGTCGTTCATTGATATTTTAAAAAATTTAACAATTGGAAAAACCTTGGGGCATTCTGAAATACTTATCAAAATATTTGTTTTTACGTTGTATGAATTAACTATTTGCACTCGAGTGGTTAACCAGAATATTATTAAACGTAAAATTTAATAGTTATTTATATTATAGAACGTAACAAATTAATAAAAGAAATAGAAGTGAATAGACGATAAACATTTGTAATTCTTTTCTTTCGAAATAGGACTTTTGAATTTTGGAAGCTTTATTGGAAAATGTATTTAGACTTAATCGAGTGCAAAGGATCAAAAATGAACATTTTAAGAGCGAGTACACCACTGATTGCATAAAAGTGGTATTCAGTAATTGTACATTTCAAAATATATGTATAAAATTGTTGCTTTTACGCGTTTGTCATCTGACCACTTCGTAACAAATTTTGAAATAATTCATTTTTCTATATCTCCAAAATTAATGAAAGTAAGTGCAATGAAACTGCTGTTATCGTGGTAAACGATAAGGAAATTCGAGAATGGTCTCGGTTGGAGGGATCAACGAGAAGCCGAAAGAGGCAAAACGAGGCCTTTCGGGGCTGCTTACAATTTGTAATCGACGTTGCTACCTGAGCGGCGCTAGGTCGCTCGGGGATCGTCGAAAAAGCATGGTGACAGGACCCTGCAAGAACTAGCTTCTTCCCCTCGTCCTCCTCCCTTTCTGCCCCGCTCCCTTGCGAAGAGTTGACAGTATTTTTGTGCGGTGTACGAGACGCCTTCATTACCTATACACCCGATGCGAAAGAGGAGCGCCCATTCAGAATTCAGGCTCATGAATACGCGCCTTTGGTCCCGTTCTCAGAATTCTCGCGGTCCTTTGGGTTTCGTAACTCGATTCTTACGACGATGGGGTTGTTCAAACGTTGCGATCGTCTTCAGCAGGGATGCACTACCTTTAACATTAGATATACTAACCTTTCGATACCTATAGTTAATTTTCTTTCGTAAAATCGATCGATTAAGTTATTCAGATTAAATAACGAATACCTGATTCGCTTGTTTTACTAAATTTCATTTGGCAAATAACGGAACAGCGATCACAACGCACGTCAAACTTATCATCCTTGAAAACTGGGAACTCTTCGGGCAGTGTTGTGCAGCGAATTCCATGCCGTGGAATATTTGCTTTGGTTTCCCGCCAAAACCGCAGCACGCGTTCGGTATGCAATTCCGCGGATAAATTCATCATTATTACGAAATATGGAAAGCAAACGAGTATCAAGCGATTACGCGAGTTATTTTCGAAATTGAAACCGAGCGTGAATCATGCGCGTAGTTGTCTGTTTCGCATAATTGCCAAAATTTGACCGATCCAACGTTGGTAACATCATGCCGCGCAATTGTGGAGTCTCGGGACGTTTCGTTCGAGCAAGATCTGATAAGGGGCGAGTTTCATCGATCGCGGTATCGAAGCGATCGAAGCGACAATATCGTGGTCCAGGAGGGAAGAATTTTAACGATATTCGTTCTCGGTCCGGGGACTCGTCCTCCTAATCAGATATCTTGTCTTCTCGGTGTTGGCCAGAGAGAGAGAGAGAGAGAGAGAAAGCGAAAGAAGAGAGCATAATCAACCGCGGTCCTACGGTGGATTCCACAAGATTAACCAGTACTTCCATCGAGATTTGTCGTCCGTCTCGTTTTTTCCCCTCCTTTCAGTAAGAACTCGTGGGTCCAATTAAGAGCGAAGAGACGAAGGCATCGTTTCTCCTCTTGCGTTTTGTTTCCATTCTGATCGCCACTACGCGGCGCCATGAAAACGCTTGAGAATCTCCTCCGTTTTCGTATTACCGTCTCCGTTGCTTGCACGCGGTGCACGGATATACCCGTCCTCGTCGAACGAAGCAATCGTGGCCGTGGATAGAATTCCATCGCGTTCACCGACGCGTTTCCGTTTCTATACGTACGAATTGAACAGTGGGGGTCCAATTAAGAGGAAGCACGCGAAGGAAATCGTTTAGAGAAATACCGGCCTGTAACAGCGTGCTCTCTCGGCCAAAGCTCGTCAAAAAGATTTTCAGGGAGAAAATAATAAAAGGAGGCGAAGGCGGCAGACCGGCCGGATAGCGATTGAACAATAGACAAAGATCGAGATAATGGTAATGCGTTATGTTCCAGATAGGATCGTTCTTATAGTTTTAATACCATAATTACCAACCGGGATAATTATTAAAGCTCTAACGCGTGTACGTGTGCTCGTGTGTTGCAGATCAGACAAGAGAAACCCTACTACATCGCGGACCCGGAGGTGGACTCGCTGGTGAGTAATATTTCGATTCATATATTCGATCTGTGTAAAAAACTTTCATTGTTTGTAAGCTAGGTTCCTTTTCATTTCTTTAATATTAATATCAACACCTTGACTGCCACGTCACCCATATATGGGTGACACTTCAATTTCCATTAAACACCGTCGCCTATATTGTTAGGAATTCTTTCATTTAAGAGATTTAGAAATTATAGATACCAGAAATGACAAAATATTGTGGAAATAGAATATAAAATTCGTCAAAAATAAATTTACTATCGAATTGAATTTTTAATAATCAATTTAAAGACAAAGCTATCAATTTAAATTGAATTTTCGATTATTTCCTGCTTCCGTATTTGAAATTTTAGAGCGTTTCTTTATAGATCTTTTATAAATTTATAAACTTTATCACTTAAGGGTTAATTTAACACCTCTCTTTCATATTTCAATAGTATTTGCAGACGACGGAAATTTGTTAAACATGCCACAGCCCTTCAGTTGGTAGACAATCATTTTTTCAATCTTTACACTGTCAACTTAAAGGGTGCATACGGTCTTGCATTGTAAAAACAAAACAAGTATTTTCCTCTATTGTAAAAGAATTTTCAGTCAGAAAAGGTTAAAGGTAAAATTGCCTTCGTTTTTTTCTCTCTTTTAATATAAAACCGTAATCACACACGATATCTTTATATATTGTCGTGGTACGACGACGAACCCTTTCCGCAGGACGATCATTATTCCACGTTTTTCCCTGCCTCGTTTGCGCCTAATTGTTCAATTTTATCTGGCGAGATCGCGTACCGTCCAGCCGGTGCGTTCGTTTCGAGGAATGACAATGGAAAATTGAACCGGACTGCAACAGGAAACGTTTTAATTGCCGATGGAAATTACCAGGGGAGCAGTTAGAAAATTAGAACGGACAGGGCGTTGAAAAAACACTTCTGCGGAGCAACAATTCCTGTCATTATTTTTTACGAACATTAGTGTCCGAATGCGGTATAAATTTAAGAAAGGCTTTTCACGGTCGGTTGCCTTCGGATTTGTTCAGAGAAACGCGTTGTGGCGCGGTAGAACCACTTTTACTCGAATGAATAGAGTGACATAGGTGTTGGGATATTGACATTTTTAGACAGTTACCACGCTCTACTTATTTATACAGAAATCTAGATAATCAATGGTCCGTTTGAACCATTAAATTACGCAAAAATTGTGTTTAATGGACACTCTGTTAAGTTATCCCTGCATTAAGAAATTAAATTTGCTCGGTGTCTTAAAATTAACTGCTTGTACCGACGCCTTTCGTGGTCAAAGGGTTAACCGTAACCTAAACCGCCTCTTCGCCAGCCGCCAAAAGAAACTTTATTATTTTTCGAAATATTGATAACATTACTATGTCTCAACACTTGGGTTTCTCACTTGGATAAACTCTCGAAATTTGCTAAATCAATGCTCGCTTATTATAAGAGCACAGAACGTTCGAAGATTGTATCGTGTCCGTATCGCGAAAGGGCTCGGGTCAAAATAATCACACGAAGCGTGCAAAAGATAACAAGGTGGTAATTAAAGGAAAAAGAGGGACGCGCGAGTATCGGACGTGTGTGTACCGCAGCCTTTGTTTGGTTCGTGGTCAGGCCAAGCCAGACACAGCCAGGCCATTCGAATGGCAGACCTTCGAAACACCGGAGGAAGAAATATTTCAAACGACCCTTCGCGTTCTCCGATCGAGATAACGGATAGTGGGCTTTTTAAATAACTCGGGTGTATTCCTTTGCGGGCGAGGAGGTGCACGCGGACCCGGGCCAAAGCCGATGCCCGGTTCAACGTCGACCTGCCATTATGGATTCCTTCAGCGAGACCATTGTCCTTGCTGCCCTGGCCCATTGATTTTTACTTGTTCGCCGACGTTTTGCATGTACCTTGGCCCGGGGAACAATTACGGGGATCGCCAACGGTGTGCATGAAACAGGTAGACGAACCTTTTAGATCGTGTTTCCGAATACGAGGCTCGAAAGTTTGCCATGAAATTGTCAAAAGTGCTTTTCGTTTATCTCCTTGCGCCAGGGTGCTTGAATGAAAATTGCCTCGGAGATCCTCCGTTGTAAATGATCAAAGTACTTCAACTTTTTGCCTCTTGCGATCAATAGAAATTTTAGATAGATTCCGTGTGTCCAGTATCTACCTTTAACCCCAATTCTAATATTTAGATTCTAATATCTATTAAAATACCTAACTTTGCAATTTTCTATAGAAAATATTACAAAATTGTAAATATAAACGGCTATTAAATATAAAACATTAGCAGTGTGAGAGGTAAAGAAATGATATTCATTAAATTAGACAAATATTAATTACTTGGCACACTATTTTCATTGGCAAGTCATTTTTCACAATTACTTCCATTCATAATTCCCGTCTTATTCCCTGCTTTTTCAGTTTTCCATTTATTTCAATGCACATCCACAGTCACCGGGTAAAAACAAAATGTCTAATGTCAGCATGAAACGCAAAGCCTGTCCTCGAACTCGGACATTATCCCGCGGGCACGGTCACAAATTTTCCGAATATTTCGATCGTAACTCAAAATCGGATATATCGAGCGTGTTAATGGTGAACCGGTGTACGTTGTTCCACACGTTGGCCTGCTTTTTTCCCGTTCCTTTTTTTTTTATTTTTTTTTATTTTCTGTTCCTCCGGTTTTCCCCGCTGAAACAGCGTCGAAAAAAAAAAATGCCAGCCAGGGGTAGAGAAGGAAAACGGACGACGGGGATGCATTTCGTTGACGTTGTTCGCATCGTTGGCCTCAATTTTTCAAAATGTCACGCCCGTTATCTGAGCTGTCAGGACGGCATCGGTTCGCGCGCAAACATCCGCGTGTACGCAGCGTGTTATACCCGGCTCGGCTCTCTGTCGATCTGCTGAAACGAACGAAACGAAACAACGATAACAACAAGCGAAAAAAAAACAGAATCAACAAACGAGAAAAAAAAAATAAAACATTCACGAGGAAAATACGACATAACTCGGCGCAGAAAAAGCCGAGATGCACGGTACACGATCCGTGCGGTCGCACGGCTGCCGCGTTACGAGGACTCGTCACTGGAAAGCTGCATCGAAATTATGCATCCGCGACATTACATAAATATAAGCACGAGCGTTGTTCGTCGAGGACACGTTTCGTCGGGATTTTAAAGGAAAATGAGCGACGGTCAAAGCGAGAGTTCCCTTCGAACTTCCGTGCCGGAGAAGTCAGCTTCTTTTACACGACGATTTAACACTAAACGTACCGGCACTTTACGTATACCTATTCTTACCGCAAAGGGTCATTTGACTGCTTTCACGTAGACGTTGATTTTTAGAAAGACATTCTTCATTTAATTCAAGGAAATAATTCGCAACATAACTTCTGATTTCTAATCAAATAATCAATTAGTTGCAATTTTTACATATGATTCCTTTTTCCTTCAATTTTTTTTGTAAATTATGCCAGTTTAAGTGACATTTTCTTCGCGATTGGGAAATATTGCTTGAGCCTCTAAATGTACCGCTTGGTACATTTAATGTTAAATACGTCGCGCATACTTGATAAGCGTTTTTACAACCTTACGTTTGATTTAAATACGTGCTCGGTATTAAATTTTCGTGGACGAACATATTGTTTCGTTAGTTACTATGATGGTTTGGTTTGGACGCGTATACGCGTCAATCGTCCGTAAAGGATTAAATAAATGTTCGCTGCATTATTCGATGGTTAGAACGTTTGTATGTGTGTGAGTGAGTGTGTTTAAAATAAAGCAACAGCTTTAACTTTCCCCTTGATCTCCAATACATTGGAAAATTTTATTAACATGAGTATAATTTTAGAGGAAAGCCAATTTTTGATTTGCTTTAATCACCCAATATTCGATGGAGAGACTTTTATAACCCAAAGTTCAATTATCTAGCTTGAAAGAAATTAATATTAATGCAGCAGCGAACACATGTGTCCTAAATTGGACGTTATTCTATTTTATGTTATCGCGTAAAGAAAATAATTGACGAACCAATTTTCTGTCGGATGTATTAATTTTCATACAGTTTCAAGCTTGCCTGTTATTGTTAGAGCTGATAAACGAGATTCCCGTTCGAGTTGTTCGTCGAAACAGGTCTCGTGGAACGATCGTTTTAACCCAGGCAAAAAGCCGCGGATCCAATTTGCTAGAAAACTCACAAAAGCCGAGGAGGCGCGGGATTGAAAATCGCAGCCGCGGGTATAGGTGTAGCGAAGGTTCGTCCGCCGCGCCGGCAAAAGCTCCGTCGTGGCTTCATTACGTCCGTGGCAAATCGCAATCTACCAGCAATGAGCTTCTATCGTAAAGAACCTCCATGGTTTTTGCCCTTCACGCCCTACGCCCCTCCGCTCTCTTCCATTTACCGTCCTTTCTTCCCTCCTCGTGGCCCTTTTTTTACCCCCGCCTGGAAGGGGGCTCCTCTTCTGTTCTGTCTCGCGAGACGATGGCCGTCGATCGACAGAAGCCAGCTGCTTTTTGTCGATAGTTTAGTATCGCGGTGTAGAAAAATTCTCGATTGCGAATTCTTCGTGGTTCCCGATGGTTCTTCTTGCGGGAGCAGCGCGGCGTTTCTGTCACGCTCGAACGAGCGAACACGAAGACGCTCTCGAGCTTACGGGAAAATTCGACGCAGCTGCGCCGCTACTAGAAAAGTCTGCAAATCAAGCCACTTTCCGATGGGTTTTCTGCTAACCGTTGCTTCGACGATTTTGCGATTTGCGGTTCGATAGACGGTTATACCTTTGTTCGGAGAAATGGTCCCCACTTCAGATATGTCACAGGGGAAAAGGATTTTGGGCAGTTTTCCTTTATAATTCGATGCATTGTGAACCATGGGAATCTTAGTTTTAATGTGATTATTATAAAAGAAAAGTAGCAAAGGAAAGTTTAGATAGCGTTGTTACTATTTTAATTTAGTAAATTCAAGCTGGTATTTTAGGTTTGTATGTATATTTGTTAATAATTATTAACTACATTATTTTATAATATCTTTTGTGGTTACAAGTCTTTTTCTTCGAATCTATTTTTGTTAAACGAACGCTTTGGATATTAACCTTGAACTAGAGCGCGCGAAATGGAATCGAGGATGTTCCACACCGGAAGAGGAGGCGCGTACAATGGCGGAAAGCGTGTAACCGAGCTCCTTCTCTCAATTCAGCTCAGGTCAAGGGTTTCCTCGGGGTTAAAAGCGAGAATCCTTACCCTATGCGAATCTTGTCCTCTTTGTTCCACATTGGGATCTGTGTTTTTCCTCTGGTATGCGGATCTTATCTGGGAATATCCGTTCCATCCTCAAAGACACTTTTTTAAGCTCGTCTAATTCCGTTCAAGCTTTTATCTACCTTGTTCCCAAAACCTTGCTCTCGCCTTGTTTCCTCTCTCTCTCTTCAGCGGTAATCTTGATCGCTGCTTACAGACTTTGAGATTAAGAATTCTTCTTAATTCTATTTTCAACTTGAAATTATTTTAATTTCAACAATTTTACGATCACTCCAGATTTCTTCCACGTGTATACAAAATTAAAAGGTAAATGTCTATAATAGCTATTGCAGCGAAAAATCAATTAACAAAATTCTACTAATTCGAAATTCAATTTAAATTCTAACTATTATAAATAGGACCTTTCAGTTTCTTTAGATTTCCTATATACCTAATTTATTTGGGATATTTCAACTTCCAACAGTTTAAGCCGAAAATCGTTAACGATTTTTCGAGATCGAAATTGCATTTCATGGAAGGGCAGCGACAGGGGGGTCTAGTTGGTCGTTGAAACACGTGAATGAAACGTGAAGCGGGGAAAAAAGGATGGCTGTGAAGCTGTGGATAAGAGAGCAAAGCAAACGGACGAGCCGAGAACACGCGAGCGAGGAGTCCTCTGGAAGCAACACGGTGGATCCTGCCCTCGGTCGCACACACGCTTTAATAATATTCCCATTAGCATAAGCGAGAAATGAGCCAATGAGATGCTAATTGCCGCTCTCACGTTTCGAGAATAATTATTAGCAGGAGAGTACTCGGCTTTCGGACGTTGGCCACGGCTCGGCGACCGTGTTCATGAGACGCGATTTGCAAGAAAAAACTTTTTTTTTTTTACATAATACACAGTCGGTTTTGTTTCGATAGACGCTTGTTTAATCCAAGGATCCATCTTCTTTTTACGAAAATTATTCAGGATGACTGTGACGGTATTGCGTTCGATTGTTTCAAATTTCCAAATTTCATACAATTATCTTATCTTTATTGCCTAGTTATTGTGTGGTAATATTCTAAATTTAAGAATTACGTACAATTCAATTTTCTTCGTGTGGCAATTACAGTAATATACAGGGTGTCTCAGGAATAGTGTAAGATAGAGCTCCGTTTTTGAATTATTAAGGAAAAACACTGACCAATCAAATTTAACCACGGTTAAATTTATGAATAAGATAAAATGTACAATAATATTGTGTCAGATCTTATTGAATAATATTTGGCAGATCTTTGTTACTTTTATTCAAAAGAATTAATGCTCTAAAATTGAAGAGATAAATTGTAGAGGATCAAGTACACGAAAGAACGCTTATTATCGAACGAAAATGAAATAGTAAATCGATCGCAAAATAGTGTGTACAACAAGCGTACAAACAGCGAAAATAAGGTCGACCGGTTTGAGTGTATGCATTATTTATCGTGTAAAAACAGATATATGTTAATGGAGGAATTAAGCCTCTCATATTCCATGCAAATACAAACATCCACTTCCTTCCGTGTTTTGCTAATTAACATTCAATATTCAACATATTTACTGTACTCTTCACGAGACCGATCATCACCGGTACAATCTTTTTCTAAAGTGAGATCAAAGAGCATTGCTCTTAATTTTCTCCCCATAAATCAAAATGTCTCTTTCATTTTCGATACATACCATAAATCAACGCTTTCTTAAGAAAATTTTAATTTTCAGTGTTTTCATACAAAAATATATAAAATAATCACACGTTAATATAATATTGTGTTACGCGAATGTTTCGGTTAATTTTTTATACAACACCTATCGAATTAATCGCGTTATAGGCGGGGTCGCTGTAATAGAACGAAGGTATCGAACCGTGATCGATCGAAACGAGGGTACCGTGTGAAATCGAGGAAACGACAGTCGATACGTCGAACGATTTCGAGCGGATAAATATCGGTAATCAGAATAATAAAAACCGAGAAAAGGGAACGCGACGACGCGGAAAGGAACGGCAGTGATTTTCGATCGGGACACATTGAACGCGACTCGAACGGGAACCGATTGCTTCCGGTGACGATCTTTTATTCACACATCATAGCTGTCCGTCAATTAGTTACACGCTGCTGCGATTGAATATTTATTAATTGATTTTTCATTCACGGTCCTTCGTTCGAAGTTGCACGCTCAACTTCTTGCAACGTTCCGACGCTTCTTGCCGAGATCTTTTGTTTTTCATAGTTTATGCAAGAAATCCGAGATAGCAGGGAACACGCGGGGAAAGTTCAATTTTAGGATTTTATTTGTCGTACTTTTAAATTGTCGATAAATTACTGGATCGTGTTTCGTTATCGAAATTGATTTAATTATACGCGGCCAGGACAGCAATTAAAAAACATTGCTGGTAATTACCATGTTATGAAGTATCTTATTTGTAAAGTGAATTTAACTCTATGCAGTGGAATGGCAATTAGAAGCATTGTTGATGATTACCATGTTAAGTAGGCAATGGTCTATAATTGCTGAGATATTTATACAAATTTTAAATGCAGAGTGCTGTTCTTACAATACACGTTTCTTTTTTTTTTTTTTTCTTGGAATAAAAATTTCAATATCCTTGTGGTTTATCGGTTTCATCGATGGATTTACATGAAATACATTTGAGTTTTACACTTTGGAGGACATTGTAGTATAATCATTCGCAGTGTTTTTATTCCCTGTTGTTTTGAAAATCGATAACTTCGCTTCTCTGCTTGTTCAATTATTAGGTGCTCCATAAATTTCACCGAATAACAAATAAAAATACAGATCAATTAAATTTCCAACAATCTCAGCTTGCCAAGATTTTCGAGCGAAATAATTGCGAATAAAGTGTCAACAATTTCCCGATCGATCGACGTCGCGGTATCGAATCGGAGGAGCTCGAAGCCAATCGATTAATGACCGTGTCGTTGGAAGCGGGGAAGGGTGGGGAGGGGAGGGGAGGAGGGAAACGGTGTCGAGGAAGCGAGGTGCGCGAGGAACGGAGGAAGACGAAGCGAGGAAACTTAAGAAGACTCTTTTTCACCGGCCGGTAAAGCTATACCCTCTCGTTTTGTTTCGCATCTGGTCTATTTCCATGAATAAACCGGGCAGGACGAGATGGCGGGCAGGTACGAGCGTGGTCCCCGCGCGAGAGCGGTTTCTCTCTGCAACCTTGCGTCGAACCGAGGCGAAACAAAAGCGACAAAACGGCCGGGGCACTGCTGCCGTGGCCGCTTCTGCTTCTTCCATCGAGCCGGTACGAGAAGAAACGCATTGGTAACGGTACCCTAGAAGCCAAGGATAGCCCCGAAGCTGTTGCCGCAAGGATCAGGGAGAACGAAACCTTTCCGCGTCTTTTTTCTGCCGCTCGTCGATCCGTGCGAGCGCGCGTGTCACCTCGAAGCTTCGTCGCGCGATTAAGGACTGACGCGAAACACGAAACGCGGTAATTTGCTTCCAAAAAGACCCGTCGTGCCTCGAGCCTTGCGTCGTCGAGCAAAGAAATTGGAAAACGTGCGCGTATAAAAATAAATAGTGCCGTAAGACGTCGACGTTGCACATATTTTTCTTCATTCATGTATCTTTAGTAAATTATTCAACGATACTGTTGGCAATGATAGGCACTTCTTATGATCGGTGCACGTGTCAGCGGATGTAGCGATCCGTTGTGGTTCCAGCGAATGGGGTACGCTCCTTCTGATATTATTTTATTAAAAAAAGCCTGGAGAATTGCAGAGACTCGGTAGTTTCAACGAGAAAAATCTTCGAGTAACGAGACGGTCGACGACAACATTTCGCTGGTAACGAGCTACGTGACAGATCGGTGATTATGCGAGTAAGTTGGTCACGATTGCTCGACGAATTCTGAAAAATTGAAATTTTCGTCGAAACCGATGACAGATACACTTGCAATTTGCTTCTGTAAATAATCCTTTATAATTAGACGATTGCTACAGGCGTTTGATAAATAATATCGTGTCACGACACGGCGATGACTTCGAATCGTACGATAGCTTTGATCAGGATTTTTCTAAATTATAAATTATGTATCAGGATATTTCCATACGGTTATTGTATAATTATAGCCGCAGGAAAACACAAATAAATTATGCAAAGATTCCTCTAGCCGTTCGTATTATCATTTATTAATATTCAATTTTGATGCTGATTAAGAAAACACTTTGCTCGAAAATTATTCTTAAAAAATCATATTTCAACACATTTCCATATGGTACTTTATAATTACACCCGGGAGGAACGTACAAATAAGTTATCACGAGAGATTCTCTTACTTACATTGATATCGATTAATATTTAATTATTTATTTTGCATCGCTCGTTACTTGGCAGTTTAACTCGAAAATACATTTTTCTTTCCAGCGTACAAATTATTTATAATTTATTCAACCATATGCGACGTGTTTAGTAGAAATTATAATTTATTTCAATGAAGATTCCAAGAATCTTCAAGGTACCTTTTACTTTGCAAAGGAATGTATGAAGACCATTACGAGTTATTAAGTTATTATTAAGTTTCTAAGGTTCTTCGACGCGTTACTAAATCTGTCACATCCTTGATACTTGACTGTCAAAACAGCAAACGTTTAATATCGATATTACATCACTAATTTAACATGACTCTCTGAAATACTAATAAATCATTGATTCCGTGGGGCAAAGATATATTGGCGGGAAAGATTGTCGACATCGCGAAAAAGTGTTGACGCCCACGCCACTGTTCGTTCCGCTACCTCGGACGTCTGGTTTCTTTTGGGCCAGGATTAGAAATAAAAAGCTGTCCGCGGGTTCGTAGGAGGTGTGCCACGCGGAGGACTCCTTCGACGAGGATCGAGCGAAAGAAAAAGAAGCGTTCCGAGGGGTGGCGGACGACGGAGAAGCATGTGTAAAGTATAACGTAACAGAGGGACTCTGGCGAACGCTGCCACGCTGGTGGTCCATTATACCGGTCCTCCCTTGGCGACGTGGACCAACGTTTCTCGCGACTTTGTGACGCAACATTGCCGTATTTCAAATACATCCCCTCCCTCTACCCCTCCTGCCTCGTTTCATGCAAATTTTCTGTGTCTACGAAACAAAACAATTGGAAAGCACGCGCAGAAATACTTGTGCCTTTAAATCGAAACGAAATTTATTCTATCAGACGACTAATTTGGAAACTTTGAATTCGAATCCATGGCCTCTGTGATTCTGTATCGAAACAGAGTTTACCGATATTTAGTTTTGAATACCTTCCCTTGAAATGTTCAAGCAAAACACTGTAAAAGTAGTACTTTTGATCAATAGTAGACACGCGATGAATTCTGCGGCCAAAACTTCCAGAATTTCTGGTGTCACCTTGTGGCGTGAGTTTCCAGCGCAAAAAAAGAGCTTTTTATTTTTCAGCGTCGATTGAATTTCGGGTCATTCGATAGCGATAGATAAGCGCGACCGATCCTCCGATCGGTACGTTAAAACCTGTCTGCCTCCTCGTTGGTGATTGACACTTGTTGCGACCCTCGATGAAAAATTCCCTCGGTATTTTCCGTTTCTCGATGCATACGGAATTTCGAACAATCGTGCCAGGTATTTCGTAAGAAAATCTCTCTTTCTTCTTTTAAGAAAAAAGACCGTGGAATTTTCGTTGAAACATGGACATGTGTTATAATTACAATTTCGTAGCGTATGGCGGTTTGTAATATTGGAAAACGACAGCTTCCGGGGAATTCTTATTTTTACAAATTTCGTGAAAAAATTAATACCATCGAAAATATTTCGAAAAACACCAGGTGCATGACCCGTGGAACCGACACGCGTGCTCGTTACACGTATTCTCGTTCGGTTATCGTAAATCAAACGGCGATTAACGTAATTGCTGGCTCGAACGGGCTCCTGTCGTATCTCCACGCTCTAATCTGTACGAATGGGAAATTGAAAATTTGCAGAATCGACGAAAAAACACTGGCTACCGATCCGCCCTCTGCCAGAATAAATTTCCATCGCTTTGACTTTTGACTTCCGTTCGTTATTTCTCTCGAGATCTGCGGAACCTATCATTATCATTCTTGGAATACCTTTTGTTTACAAATTTTTCAGTTTTCTTTAATCATTTAAATTTGGTGAAAAATCAACCCCAGTTGTGCGAGCAATCTCGTTTAGTCTATTAAGAATGATGCATAAATTTGCATTGATTAGTAGTTACATTTTTAGCAAATTTTATGTGTTTAAATTTATCTTTTACGAATATTTTCGTGTCCCCTCAGAAGAGACACTCGAAAGGGTTAATTAAATAAGTGGAAGAATTCCTATTAGTATGAGCGACCTGTTAGACTGTCAATCATATTCTAATAGATCCCGACAGAATTATTTGAAACGTTAAATAACTAATAATATAACATACAAATATCGTTTACAGTTATATCACTTAATCGGCGAACGAGTCAAGTATGAAAATCCAAAGAGGGTTTAAAATTCATTATCGTTCAACTTCTTTCTTTCCAAAACGAAAGAAAAATCATGTTCCTTCAGGGACCACCCAGGGCAGTTGCGTTACGCGCGCGCGATAACTTCTTTCCTCCCTTTCCTCTTTGTTTTCTCCTTTTTCCTCGTCTCCGCTTTCTTCGGTCCGTTTCTCGTTCGGTGGCGGGGTCTTTCCTCGTCGCCGGATCTCCTCGAGTTTCTTCTCCCTGTGTATACACAACTACACACCGCCTCTCGGTCGGTTCCTTCTGGTACGCGCGGTTCCTTCGGGGTCTCGTGCTTGGCTTTGCTCGGAGTTTGGGTTAGGTTACGACGTCCTCTAGGCCTCTGTTGGCCGTGACGGTTGCGTCGACTCGTCGGGGCTATAAATCTCCGGCTATTAAGACGGCAGTTCGTCGTTTTGATGGCCCGTGCCCACGACGCGCTATCATCTTAATGCTTGGTTAACGCGCGCGCCGCAACTTGCTCGCCTCCGAGCGTGTGTAACGTTTCTGAAAAGTTTGCTTGAACTTTCACCCCGTGTCCAATGGTACTTTTTTCGGGGGACAACCGACAAATTAGATTTGATAAAACCGTCTTTTAGTACGTACTCGTAACTAAAGGTTTCTTATTTCTTCGAAAGCATCGTAATACATATTTTTCACCTAACAGAATTTATTTCGAGCCGTTCGGTAGCCGAAGTATTAAAATCACTGGTGGCTTCTAAATGAAACTGTTCATGAGGTAGGAAACGCAAACGAACGGTTCGAGGAGGTGGTCGATGGTGCTTTCGGCTCGGGACAACATACATACGTTTCCTCTGTGTATACAGGAGGAAACGGTTGAAGATGCTGCGGTAAACGTTAGCCGAGAGCGTTGTGCAAGCACGGGACGGTTTATCTACGACCCTGTGTACCGCGTTCGACGCGTCGAACACACTCCAGGCGACAATATTTAAATATTGTTAAGCCGCGTGATACTCGGCCGTGGACAAACACCGGTCTCCTTACCGATTCCGGGACGAATCGACCCGTCGCCTCGTTCTTCCCAATGCATCCGCATGAGAAATTATTTAAAGTGTATTTTTACTCGTATCGGAGAGATATTAATAATTGCAGTGCCGAGCGAAAGTATTGCAGGCCAATTTGACGAATTTGCTAAAAATTATATTTATAAAATTCAGAAATAATGCTAATTGTATTTCAATATTTGTTGAAAATCATACGAGTAAACATTATGAAAAACATAGAAGTTTTTCTTCTACAAACAATATTTCCAACAAAATAACTAATATCGGACCTTAAAACTAAAGGATAAGAAAACAAACGATTTAAGTACCTAGTATAACATTACTGAACAAAAATTTTAGTATTATTATAAATATTTATATTTAGTTATCTGGCTAACTAGCGAGGATTATTATTCACACAAATAATTTATTTAGCATACACATCGTGACCCATCGGATACGCAACGATATATCATCGTTGGCACTAAAAGGGTTATTAATTGCAGTGGAATTGACCAATTTGAGGATGAAATATACAAGAAGGTTGCGAATTTAATTACCGATCTGATAATTAAACATGCAGACGATTCACGGGATATTTTCTTCGCGACGTCCCGAAAGATTATGAAAGATCGAAGAAATTCGATTTCGCGCGCGCGCGCGCGCGAGAAGGAGAGCAGCCAGATCAGGCGTAGCCGAGCAAATGGCCAATGAATAAGTCACACGCGATCGTGACAGCGGCCGGTCGGAAATTAATTGCCACGAAATACGACGGGGGGAGGAGAGAGGAGGACGACTCCGGTGGCGCGGGACGTCGCGTAATATTTTCGACGCTGACACGAAGGCACGACCGATAATGAAGCGGTCGCGAATCAGTCGAATCGTATGGAAAGAGAAAAAGACGGGTGATACCCGGCCGGCGTGGACGAAGGCGGCGCGGAAGAAGAAAGAGGAAGGGAGCGAGAGCGGTCGAGAGGAGCGCTCGTAAATCACTGGACATCGATAAGAGTCGTCGCGGCGTCCGCGCGATGTTCCTCGTTAATAATTGATACAATTAACGACCATTCATTAGAGTCGTCGCTCGTGCACACACGTATGGATCGACGAAACGGGAGAAGACGCGACGACGAGGTGTGTTTCTCTTGTCACGCGATTCCTCCTTTGCCCTCCTCGATCCTCGCCCCGCGAATTTCTCGAAAGAAATTGCTACCACTGGACTCAGTACTTTTTATTGGCATTTTTACGAAAAGCGATAGCGGCTGCTGGAAGCTTTTATTATTTTAAGGAATAATTACTCCCCACGAATTACGTTGAAGAGAACAATTTGATGAATTTCATTAAAAATTCCACAATTCCATAATTTTTGTTTAAGTGCTTTTTTCAGTAATTAGTGCGTGATAATATTTTAAGAAATATAGGAGCCATATTGCAAGTATGGGGAATTAAATTATAATATTGTTAGCTTAAAACGTCCCATTCCAGAAGTTAATAATAATTGAAATATTAATTATTATTAGAACACGATAGAATAAAAATGTTTCCCTAGATTACAATATTTCTGAAATTTAATATATCTTGTGCAATTTATACCGCGATTCCGCCACCTCATCATCAATTTGCTGGGATGAAAAGTTATTCGCGTGTTATCTATCGGTGTTCTGACGTTCGAGTCATCGTTATCACGGCCGATGTTTCGTCTAGGGTTATTCTCGGACCATTTCGTCTTCTATTTGTCTACGATAGACGGTATCCCTCCGGCTCTCTCGTCTCGTTGCGAAATTCTCGATAAAAGCGCGAGTAACGTGATCGAAGAATCTCGTACGGTTGGGAAAGCTGGCTCGATTCAATAATTAGCGACAGACGATGGCTCGTTTATCGGTTACAATTATTAAATCATCGAGCCTCGTTGCGTCTGGTGAATAACACGATGGGACAGAAAGGAGATGATGGCGGAGGGAAGGCATCTCGTCGTAATTTATTTCGCTTCTTTCGCCTCGAACGCCGGTTATCCATATTTCTATTTAGTATCACAGAGTCGGCACAAGAGATTTACGACCTCTTACACCGTCGACCAACTGGAATTTACGTTGAACATCGGCTCGAGAGCTCGTTTTCTTGCTCGCCAACCTCTTCTTCGTTATCGATTTTTAACTCCTTCCACTTCAAATTTTATTATATCCCATAGAATTTCATTCGAAATGTTATGAACTTTTTCTTTCTCGATATTTTTCCGTTCGTTCAGGAAAAATCGATGTGCCGTTACGGCCTGGCATTGATCTTCCGAAAAGTTTCTGTAATTTATTTCTCATCACTGTCATTTATCTTGCTAATTGGTAAATCTATTCATAAACAATCAAATTTATGTTAGACGTTAGATGTTTTCATGGTCAGACGATCCTCGAGTTAGAACGATCGATAAAACAATTCAGTCGCGGGGACAGATCGTGCTAGGTGTCAAGAATGACGGAGTTCATTGTCGCAGATTAATGGGCGTCGTTGTCGCGATACCTAATTTGCGGTCGAGCCTCTTCAGACGAGCCTTAATTAGATTGAAGCGTTGTGCCAGTAATTTTCGAGCGTTATTACCGCTTCTTCCGAAACCTTCCTTCTGAAACGCCGAATTCTTTTCGAACGGCTCGTGTCGGATAATTAGGTCGACATATCATTGCATAACCCTTAAGAGATCTCGAATTCCATGAATTTCTTATACCAAACATGTACGATAGAACTGAATCTGAAGATCGTTACAACGGCGTGTCCGCGTTAAGAAAAGTCGAATGTCGCTCGAGCGGTCGATCCACCAATTATTTTGAGCGTCGTATCTAATTCTGAAGCTTCATGATCCGTCTCGTTCTCTTTAATTCGGGCAAATTAGTTGGCATTGAACCGGGTACACTGTCAGCCAAAAGTTCCTCGACTGTCTCCTCGAGTTGCTCGTCGAACTGAAACAGCATATCAAATAATTTCCACAAACGCATACAGTCCCTGGCCATCGAATTAGAACCACAAGATATTAACATGTGTTAATAATGTTACGTACAGTAGTTGTGTATTACGTTATGTATTTTAATTTTACGAAAAACGTGAAGAGTACCGAAAATTTGCAGTGGTCCTAATTCGATGACCAGGGACTGTATATTTCTTCAAAATTATTGGACTGCGTATAAAGTTTCTTCTATTGCTGATCGAATGGAGGAAGTTCGAAACGCAATTGCCGTCAAAGGGATGAAAGAGGATAGCAGTGGTAGTCAACCAGGTCCCTACCGCCCATTAGTGGGCGTTCTAGCTTTCATGGTGGGCGGTAGGGCTTTTGCTGACTTTCCTTTTTCTAATTTAATTGACTTTTTAAAAACATTGAAATGGAAATTTGATAAAGTTACTTCTCTACTGTGGAACCGGTGGGAGGTTAGGAAATTGTACTGCTAACAGAGATACAAAAGGTTGACTATCCCAGGGATATAGGGTAAAATCAGCGAGCTCCAGTCGCTCGAAAGATTGTAAGAGTAGTACAGAAACGTACTGGACCCTGTCCGCTTATAAATAACACCATCTCCCCGTGTTTTTTTAGCGCGTTTCGCGGTTTTTCTCAGCCCTCTCCCCGCGAGCATTACCCGGTCGCCGTTGCAAGGCTAATTAATATCACGTGATGACCGATCGCGGCAAAACCTCGCTCGCTCGGACGCGGAGGAGGATGTTCCTGGCGCGCAACGAGCGGACAGAGGGAATATTGTGCTCGAGGTGGAAGGAGGATCCGTAGGACGAGAATTTCGAGATGCGGATCTCGGCCGATCGTGCATCTGCTCGATCGAACAGCGGAGCGTTCCGCGACGCTTGGACGCGGAGGGAAACCAGGAACGAGGCTGAAAAGCGGGCATACTCTTTGCGAGACGGAGGGGCAAAAGGAGCAAGAAAACGGGGCTGAATATAGTGGAGACATTGTGCGAGTCGCGGCGAATCGACTGCTCGCTCGCACCATCTCGTCAACTCCGAACCGCTCGCTCGTTCGCCGGGGCTCTGCCCGTTCGTTACTCGCTCTGATAGCATCGTTTCTTTTTCTTCTTCTTCGTCTTCTCGCTTCGCAACGGCATGCCTTCGCGCGTTCTTTTTTTTTTGTTTCTTTTTTTCTTTTAGCACATCTCTCGCCGCTCTTCTTTTCGAGGCGCGAAGCATCGAGTGCGTCGAACACTTCGCTCGATTTCGCTCCGAGATCTGCCAGGAGGAATTGGAAGGCGCGTTCAATGCCTCGATTTGTTTCTGAACGTTGATTCAAGCCCGTGTCGGACGCGATTGCGGAGGCATTGACAATTAACGTTATTGAGTTCTTGATTGGATTGTTGGGAGATGTTGGGTGACTTCGAAACGATCCTTTTTCACCCCGCGCTCTTTCTACGGGTCATAAATTCCGGAGCGCTGGAACGAACGGTGTTGCTTAGAAATTGTAGGCATCTTTGGTATCAGTTATTAACCCTTTGAGGACTGAACACTTTTAGTCCTGCCACTTCGAATAAAATAAGTAAAAATTCCCTTTTTCAAATCATATGTAATATGATTCGCGAAGGGTTAAACAGGAAATTTGGATTGTGAGGGTTTAATAGGCAATCTGGCGTTTTCGGTTAAAACTTTTTTATTTCTATCGAAACAAACATCGAAGTTTACCTAGAGAAGACTAAATACAGAGTATATTATAATCGCTAGATATTAACACTTTGACTATATTATATTATTAAGAATTCTTTCATATATTTGCTTGACAATTTTCCCATTAGGCATTCAAAATTATAAATTATAAAGGTGACGAAATATTGTAGAAATAGAATATAAAATTTGTGAAAAATAAAATTACTATCAAATGGAATTTTTCGTAGAGTGCAGCGTGGCAGTCAAAGTGTTGAGGGTGACAGAAATTAAATACAAAAGATTGTTTGCATTTCGACGTGAAATTTCTAATCTACAAAAGACTACTGTAATAAACGGATTAACGTCGCAACGGGCACGGCTCGATAAAAGGGTAAGGAGTTAAGGAGACACCTTCTCGTACAATGCGTTTCCAAAGCACGGTTGTCCCTCGTCGTACAGTAGAGTTCGACGATCCAGAGGCCGATCGAGTCCGTTCCATTAGAGGCTGATTGCGAATTGTTCGTATCGCGGCGACTCGCATCGAAATGCACTCGCATGTATTTACCGCGATAGCGGTTGTGTCAGTCGATGACCCGGCTGTTCGTGTCGTGTACAGCCGAGAACAGCACGCCTGAAGAAGGTGTATCGAGAAGCAAGAGAAAAGGAGGATGAGGAAAGAGGGGGCCGGGGTGGCTTTCGAGCAACAGTCACTATCTGAGGGGGCACTCATCGCGGTCGCTTCGTTATCGTCCGACTGGAATCATAATGGACCATAATTGCATAAATATAATGTTAATTAACAATTAAGATTGCCGCTTTGCCTAATTGAATCGCTGCTTCTGTTAGCCGAAGGGGGAGTTCCGTGTTTTCTTGATGCGTGAGGGGGTGGCCGAAGGGGCGGGTGGGGGGTGGTGGAGGAGAACAAAGATTGCGAGGGTTTCTTCGAGGTGGCTGCAAACGTTGCGCCGTATCGGAAAATTATGCCGATGACCATGGTAGCGGTATGCGCGTTCGATTCTGCTACGTGAACGTCGTTCTTTTTATTTAAATGAAAAAATGTTAAAAAACAAATGCGTTATATATATTTACAACACGGTGCATACAGAGAAACACAGAGAAAGGAGCGCGAAACGGGATAATACGACGGTACAGAAGAATTCTGAAAATCGTTTCGAGAGAAAAGTGCGAGATATCGGTTCTACTTTGTCGATCGCGGCGGGGACAGACCGATACATAAGGTGTTCGAGAAATTCTAGCAATTACTTTCTTATCGTTTCTTATGATCGTCGACGAGAACCAGAATGTTAATTCTTGATAATAGATAGGGTATAGGGTTACCACTGGGTTGTTTCTTTCTTCCATTTGCGAATATCGCTAAATGTAGAAGGTTTCCGACAAATTTGCAAATTTTGAGTCTACGTTACCGCAGTATTTTCAATAAAATTTAGAGAAATTTTGTACAGAGTTACAACTTTATTTAAGATCTCCAAAATCTTGCATTTTTTTCATTTTATGTAAAACGAATTTCATTCAATTTGTTTTTTTATTCTTGTTTCAGATGGTCCAGGCGATTCAGGTCCTCCGGTTTCACCTCCTCGAGCTTGAAAAGGTGAGTACCTGTAACAGTTCCATTCTGTTCGATTATCGCGATGAAATATTCAAGAAAATCGACGGGGTGTCGCGTCCGGCCACGATCGTATCGTTCGTGAAAAATGACAAAGCCGTTGCTCGAGGTCCGATCGATAATTTGACGAATTAACCCTTAAAGTGATGAAATACCTCTGACAAATGGGCGCGATCACGCGATCGGTTGACTCGTAACGAAATAAAACACCATTCGTATCGCTTCGGGGATTGAATATCCCCCTTCGCCGACTCTTCAAGATACGGAGAACGGGACGTAGAATTCAGGAACTTCAGGAAGTCGAGTATCAAATATCGGATTGTCGGTTATTAACGATGTCGTGGCAGATAAGCCGTTCGTAACGCTCGTGGAACAACTGTTACGAGCGGAGCACAATTTTCCGTAATTGTAGTGAAAGCTTGCGACCGCTCGTCGTCCGCATTGGGTATCTCGACGATTTGCCCGGCTTCGGTTAAGTGGGGTTCTTTAACTGTCCAATGGCCAGGAACGCGGTGTTCCATGGTTGTATTTGTTCGCACTCGAACGGCCATCTTTGTCGCCAGCTACCACGATTCTTCTGATCCCGAAGGTTTCTCGACTCGACACAATTTTGGATATCCACGCCTCTCCAGTTAGTTTGAAAAGTAGCAGTTTTCGTTGAAAATAAATGATAAGTGTGTTCACCAGAGATCTTCGCTTTCGCAGTCTTACTTTCGAATTTTTTTAATTCTTCAATGACAGTGCGCCGATGATCGTCATCCATGTGGACTTAAACACTATTTAGTTACTGTATCCGCTTCAGCATTGGATATTGCAATTAATATTAAGATTATTCAAATATTCGAAGCATAAGATGTTAAATAACATTGAATAACATTGAAATAAAAGATTTGTCTAAAACTTTGATCGTTCTGTCCATGGCGTACCGTTCCATGGCATGCACGGTTCGCCCGTGGCGTGGGCCCGGTGTTCATGCCGTTCGGCTCGGCCGGTTGGCCGACTCGGCCCCCTTTATAATAATGTAATCGCGGCAAATGAGGAAAATTGCTATAAAATTGCAGGATCGGCCGGTCGATCCAGGCGGGCCTGTCGAGAGGGAGAGTAACGCGAAGGGGGCAACGGTTTCAGTCTCCCTTTGGCCGGCCAATGGCTGGCCCGCCACGTCAGCTGCCATTTCGATGGAAATGCGATGGATGTCCGCTATTTCGTATGATAAAATATCGCCGCAAAAACCGCCAAGGCGAAACCGGGCCAGCCCCGGTATTCTGCGGCCGCGCAAAGAGCCCTCGAAAACTTTTGCGATGCCTTCTCGCTTACCCAACCTCGAACGGTTATCAATCGTTAATGGCGGAAAAACGGAGCCGAAGCGATTGCTTTCTAATGCAATATTTATTTACCGTGAATCCTGATAGCCGCGAGAACGATCCTGGAATATTAACCGATACTAATTGCTGACTTCCTTTTCTTGCTTCGTTAATCGAACCTCGACCTCAAACGCGAGCGAAAGGTTGGAAACTGAAACATTTTCGTTAATTTTGTACCAGTTCGCTATTAATACAATACAGTAAATATGGAATAATAATTTGTGAAGACAAAATTAATAATTTTGTATTGAATTCTTTTCTTAAACAATTGTACACTTTAATTTCTATCCGGAGAAAAATTCCAATCGCCATCTGAGAATGAAATAAAAAATGGTAGAAAGGTTCGAAGGATCATCGCGAGGTCGTTAAAGGCAAAAATCGTTGTCCATCATGGAACAAGTGTCCCATAAGGATCGAGACGCAACGTCGGGCCCGCAGCTTTTTCCATGCACGGATTCCGGATTCTACGATTTCGATGCGGCGCGGCGATTTATTTCGTCGAGATCTTTGCCGAGATATCGAAGGAGGGTCTCGAAAAGCCGCGACAAAACCTGGTCGCAATTTGGCACGGTGTGCGCCATGCTCTGGCATCGACGGTAATGAAGATTGAAACGTTCCCCGGTCCCTGGGGCCCCCGAAGACGAGCCGAGACGAGACGAGACGCGAACCAGCGAGCAAAGCGGAATGCAACGAACGCGCGATCAAGAAGATTCCATAAATATCTACGCTCCCAGCATCGAAAGAACAAGAGTGAAAGAAGAGAACAAACTTACGAACGAGACTCGATATCGAACCGATAAAATCATTTTTATCAACAAGATTATTTTTACAGCCTACCCAATCTAATCTGATCGGCTGATAAGTGATTCTGAAAATATATTGTAATTTGTCGATTTTAATTCGCCAATTACGAAGCGATAAGAATCAGTACCTAAAATTGTTGCAAACAGTGAATAATAATTTTTTGGAAAAACGGTTTCATCGGTTCGGTTTTACTCTCGCAGACGGAACGGAGGGAGACGGGAAGATCACCAATGGAGGAAGAGTCATGGTAGCCCGCGGTACAGCGCCTCGTGCATTTAACATTTTCGAGCCAATCGCGTATTAGCATAATTACGTTTTGCAGGGGCCCGATGCGCGGAAGGAAGGGGCCAGTTATTTCTCTCCCTTTCCCCCTGGTCGTTCTCCTTCTCCGTCAGTTTCTCGTTCCACGTCGATCTTTTCCGAGTTACAGCCATGGCTGGCATCTTCGTTTCGACGTCGTCTTTTCCTCTCTCCCTCTCCGTTGCTCCTCTTCGTTGGACTCCCGTACCCGTGGCACGCCATCGTCGGTTACAGAGAGCGGTAAATTTCTTATGGGGTATTATGGCGCGCGGTGCATGCCAACGGGATTCATAGCGAACCAACACGCGGACGGCCCACCCTCCGCCCTTTCTACCTACGGGAACTGGTTGTAAGTTCTACCTAAACCGGGAACATCCCTATTAGTTCGAACGGAGAACTTCTGGATAAGACGTCCGGGTTAAAATGGCTTACTATTAAATGGGACACCTTAAAATATAACACAGTACTTTTCTTACATGCTGAAATATCATTGTATCCGGTACAGAAATATCTGGGTCGTCGAGATATAATTGTATTTTGTTACATAATAGCATTGTATTATCATTGTGCGGGAGTTAACCTTTCGCAGTTGGAGGGCCGTAAAGCTTCGTTAGAATTGGATGAGTTTGATAGAAGATTTATAGTGAAAATTAATCAAACGTTGTCTTAATTAATTTTGCATGGGAAAGCTTGTAACTGCAAGGGTTGAAACGTTTGGAACAATATTTTGATCTTGGTACGACATCGGTCGCGATTGATTTTTGTATCGAATCCATTAACAGCTGCATGGTGGGGATGACGCGAAGGATGGATGGTTCACGGGCACACACCCGGTATATGGGTATACTGTGCGTGCCGTAAGGGGTGATCAGGTTGTGAATCGGGCCACGGTGGAGGGACCGAGACAGACACCCCGAAACCTTCATTACCTTCGGCTTCAAAGGAGCCCATTGTGCCGTAAATGGGGTTCGCTCTGCGCTCCCTTTTTTTTTTCTTCTTCTTTCCTCGCTGTTCCTCCTTGTACCCTGGATCGGTTCCATTCTTCGAGCCGCTTACCTTTCCGAGAGGCCGTCAACGCAGGGAGGATGTCGAAAGGAGCGCGGCGTGCGGGAAGGACGAGGGAGAGACACTTTGCCGGCCGCTGATCGCGTTCGCCTCGTTTTGCGTAAATTCTCGAGTAATTTCGGGGTCGAGCGAGAAACGCCGTCAGCCGGGAGGAAGAAGCGTCGCGATGGTATAATATCCGTCCCGCGCGATCGAGGGGGAGGAGACACAAGGGGCAGAGAAAAGGAAGAGGGGACAACGGGTCGTTTAAGAAGTCTTTGAATCGAGAAACTCGTTTCGAGCGAAGGGCCCCGCGGCGCTTGTTCCTCCGACGACACGCTTCTCTACGCGTTGCCCGGTAGCGGTGGACACGAACCGGAGTTCTCTGAAGCGGAAAAAACGCGGGAACAATTTACCTACGGCGCGCACCTAACCTAACCCATCCAATATTTTATATTTTTCATCAATCACGGCGTGAAAATATCTTTGAAGCAAAATTTTTGTACTCTTCAATGAAAAAGTCCTTCGAGAACTTTTAACCTTCTCATCCAATTTGTGAATAAAATAAAAACAGAAGCAGCATTTCGTCCAGGTCCTACTAACGAACTCACCCATAAGAAGCAGGATGGTGTCCAATGTTCTACCTGACTCCTTTATCTCAAAAGTCAAACCGATCTCGGTATCATATTTTATAAGATCCTGAGGTCACCGATGTTCTTTCGAACAAATGTTCAGAATAATGTCCACCTTCGGTGGATATATATACGAGCCGTAGATGCGCGAGTTAAATTGGCCATAAAATGGGAATAATCTCGAGTTACCAGCGACATCGTCGTAAGTCTCCTCGGTGGCGCTTGTACACGAGGAAGGGTAACCTTCCGGTAATGGCGTGGCCTGCGGTGTCGCGTGTACCCACGAGGGAACACGAGAAGCGTACGCGGGGTCGTCGCGTAACCGATACTCCTTTATTTCGACGCAATTGGGGAAAAATTGTACGGCGGTCCTTCCGCGGAAATTAAAATAGGTCGCGGCTGGGTAGAAGCGGCTTTCTTTCTTCGTTCGGGGAACGAAGGTAACAACGGAGGCCGCAATTGAGCCGAGGAGGAAACGGTGATCCTTTGAGACACTCGATATTTTCCATACCCCTGCGCCTCCTCCCCCGCGCCGCGCTAACGTTCCACGTATCAGAAAATCCGAGAAGCTGGTCCCCGCTTGGATGAATTAGATACCAACGAAGTGCCGTTCCATCTAGCGTATCCTTGTCTCTAGGACACCAGGATACTGTGTCAACCGTGCGAATGGTGAAAGGATACGATATATCTGGAGGGGTGGAGGGGCACGGACGTTATCTAGAATTCGATTCTATGATTTTTTAATTTTGTCAAAATTTCCATATTCTTCTTTGGTGAAATCCTCTTCTGGTTGATTTTACCTTACATTTGGTAACTTTTTTCTGGATGGAGGATGTAATTTCAATGGTTTTTGTCTTATTGCTTGCGACTTGTCCCGATACGCCCTCGGGTTCCGTTCGATATCAATCTGGTCCTCGAATCGAAGGCTCGTCTAGTAGGAGTCGGGTCGGTCCGTGTCGTGAAGGACCTGTTGGATCCAGTGTCAGCTCGGTCGGGATGATCGGTCTGCGGTGTAGGATGACTTGATTCAAAGGGTCCGATAGATGGCAAAAACTTGCGTCCGCGGTGCATCGTATCATGTTCTAGATCATGAGCCCGATGGAGAGGTTTTGGGGAACGGGGTCGGTGTCGGTGTCGATTTTTCGAGAAGTGGCCACCTTTTTACTTTTCGTCCCCTTTCGAAGGAGACGATTCGCGTTACACGCTGTAAGGCCCCGTTGGAAAAATGATTTTTGCAGAGGAGCCAAGGGTCGAAGGGAGAGCACGTACGAGCGCTAAAAAATGGTTCGATATTCGTGTTCCCGCGTGTCGGAGGCGGCCGCGTCTCGGTGTAGGTGAACACTCTTCCAGCGAGAGCGGGGGCTCCTTTCGGCGATCCTGCGAGCGAGAAAAGGAAGGAGAAATGGACCCCCGTTTCTTTTCTTCGGTGAGCATTGTCGGCCGGTTCGACTCGACTCCCGGCGGATCAAATTCTAACCAGTCCGGCATTATAGCCGCTGTCCTTCGAGCTCCTTTGCCCCCTCCCGTCGCCCTTTTGGTCCCCGCGTTAAAGAGAGTCTAGTCATCTCGTGGAGGCATTGTGTTACCTGGTTCCGTGGCATGGTTGGTACTTCGAAGAAAATTCTGGAGAACTCCTAAACTCTCGTATGAGAAGCGAGCTTGGATCTGAACAGGGCATTCGTCTTTGTCGATTATCCTTGGTCCTGCGATTTTCTCATGGGAATCGAAGAAACGGCACGGAGGTATCCGATATAACACGGTTCTACGGCGATAGAATAACGCGTCCAAGCTCGATCAGCCTCTCGCATACGCTTAACGCATGATGAACGCGTGCATTGTCTACGGTGGTCGATGTCGGACACGGGCTTCCACCATTGGACGGTGCCGCCTACGGCAAAGATGGCCGTCTTCTCTATTACATATAAATGCCTAATAAGAAGAGCGTCGTAAGTATCAGCTAGGTGGATAGGTTCGCCGGGAGGCAGGCAGGCAGCGGCCGTTGTTGGAAGCCCGTTGAGAACAGGCCGGGAAGAGAAACCGCGCGTGTACGCGCTTGCAACGAGCGAAGACACGCCGCGCCGCTTCGTAATGCGCCGTCTGCCTCCCCTCGACGATTTACATATAACAAGATAAGCGTTTTTATTTGCTTTTGCTTATATAATACATTTTTTCTAAACCGAATCGAGCGCGCAGGCCGAGGCAAAGTCGGTCCGAGGGACACAACGATGAAAGGTGGGACGGGAGGGCCAGAGGCACGGGAAGGAGGATGAACCGTGAGGAGGACGCTGGTGGACCGGGTATCCTATAGGCCTGTCAGACCTCATTTGCATACATAACATTCTGGTCGACTGGACACCGGTCAGACCTCCTCTCTCCTTCTCTCTTCGACCCGCTAACGTTCGTGCAGCGCGTCTTGTCGCTCGCTCGCGGACCGCTTCCACGGCCTCGAGATGCAACGAGGTCTCCTCACCGGACTCCTCCATCTTTGTGTATCGATACCAGTGTTCCTATCGGACCTCGCCATCCCGCGCAGTCCTTTCGGTACCTTCACTTCGAGGTAAAAATACCGGGTGACCGGAAAAACCCGCGTCCGATCGCTGGAGTTCAGAGTCTGAAGGCTTTCCAGGTGTAAATCGTGACCAGAAGAAAATTCCTCTCAGGATTAAGTTCTTCAGGTTTCTGTACATCGGAACATTCTTTTTAAGTACAAGCGTTCATTGATTAGTCAACGGGTATTTAGCTAGTAATTAGAATTTTGATGTCAGCTCATGGTCCGTCAGTCGGGAGTTAATGTACGAGAGTATAATATTTTAGATATAATTTGTAAATTGTAACTGTCATGGATTAATAAGGAACGTGTGCGGTCGTTTTTCAGGTTCACGAGCTGTGCGACAACTTCTGCCACCGGTACATTAGCTGCTTGAAAGGAAAGATGCCGATCGACCTGGTGATCGACGACAGAGAGAGCTCGAAACCGCCCGAAATCGGGAACGGTTTGGACGGCGGTGGTCCGAGGAGCACCGCGGACAGCACCAGCCACACGGACGGAGCCAGCACGCCGGACGTCGTGAGTACCTCACCATCGTCAACGTCTTACTATCCGCACGACGCGATCACCCCCCATCACAACCATCACCATCACCACCACCATCACCACCAGAGCCAGAATAATAATAACAATAATAATAATCACGCCGGTATCGGCAGTACCGCCACTACCACCCCCTTGCAATTGAGCCAAAACCAAAGCCAAAACCACCACCCTGCGCCGCAGTCGAACACCACCACTACTACTGCTATTACCCCAAGTAGCGCCGCCACAACTCCCAACTCCCTAAAGCGTACGCACCAACAGATGATGATGGCAGCCGCGGCGGCATCCGCGATGGCCACCTCGCCGCACGCAGCCGCATCCGCGCCCCCAGCGCACGCGCACGCCGCCCTCGCCGCCTACCACAGCATCAGCTCGGCCGTATATCCGTGCTCGTAATAGACCACGCGACTTCCGTGCCGATACCGCGAGATCTTTTCTATTTTTTTTTCTTTTTTTTCTGTCTCTTTCTTTCTCTCTCTCTCTCTCTTATCTATCACCGTCATCCCCTATACCAGCTCCTGCCTCTTACCCTACTTCTTCCAGTTCTCTGCTATCGTTACTTCTTCTTCTGATGGTCCTTCTCCTAGCTGGCGAGCCGTACGACGTTTCCTTCGTCGTTCGGTCGCTCTCTTTCTTCGGTCAGGAAGCCGCTCGTTTATGGTTGTGTCCGTTTCTTCTGTAACGGGGCAAAATCACGACCGATCAAGAGCGTTCGTGTGGTTCGAGGACACACGATGCGCACACGACGAGTGTTCTTCGTCTAACGGGGGTTAGTTCCGGCGAACAAGCATCGCGTCTCGAGGGTTGCAAGGGCCGAAAGTGTCTCGATGGGTCGTGTTAGATCGCGAATCTTGTTGGACTGGCGCTACTTGTCGGCATTTCCAGTACGTTGCTAATCAGTGTCTCGTACTGCTCCGAGCGAAGGACGAGTGTTTCTTTGTTTGGCACTTGGCTGGCTTTTGAGTTCATTCACGAACCGTCTCTTTTTTCTTTCTATTTTTTTTTCTTACTTTTCCTTCTGTATCTCTTTTTTCTCTCACTCTATCACTATTACGTTCTGTCCGTCTTCTCTCTCTCTCTCTCTCTCTCTTTCTCTCTGTTAAGTGTTGCTCAGCAGCCGTAGCGAACCGATTCACGTCGTATGTACGTATATAATTACACATGTTCAAACGTCACTCATATTCTTCGACGAGGTTCTTGTAGTTCTGGCACGAGTCACGACGCGATTCGTGAAGCGTTCTTCTCCATCGTCCGACAGAGAATCGGCTCGGTCAAGTTACGCAAGCTCGTGACGCATTAACGAGAGAGGAAGAATGCTTCTAAATTCGTCTCGAGCCAGACACCTTCCGACGACATCGATTTTCGGCTAGCGTTCCGCTTTCGAGACGTACGCTCGCCGGTGTTTCCTCGCCTCCGCGACAGGAGGCAGACCTCCGTCTTTTTCGTAAAGCCAATCGTGACGAGCCATTGTAGCCAGGTGGAACAGCTTACGCAATCGGATCCGCTCGGATCGTGTTCGTCTTCGCCAGAAGCGGTGCCACGCACGTGGTTCACTGGCCACGTGGTCGCAACTCGCGCGATCTTCTTCGTCTGTCTTTCCCCCCTTCTGTCTCCTTCAAGGTCTGTTCTCGCGGTGCGGCACAGCGCGGATTCGCGGACGAAACAGGGGCATTAACGCGCGGGGGAGAGAGGCTGCCAGGCGAGAAACACGCGATAGACGTTCTTCGGGTTTCGCGCGATTTTCAACCAACTGTTCTCGATGAGTTTCTTTGCGTTTCATCATTGGGACCACCCTTTGCTCGAGGGGGTTGTTTTACAAAGTCGACAACGATTCATCATTTTTCATCTTGGATGATCTTTTTACGCTCGTCGAATCGCACGGAAGTTCTTCTTTCACCCTTCTTCTTTCGGGGGAGCAAGGACGCGCGAGCTGGATTGCGATCGATACCATCGCGAGGTAGGCGTGTTTACGACAGGCGTGTTACGTCGTCTAAGCGGTGTCTGTTTTTCAAATAGCTTGCTCGTCAATTGCGGAGAGACGCATGGTGCTCGAACAAGAAAATAAAATAAAAAAAAAATGAGAGAAAAGGTAATCGGGTCGGAAATTGCGAAACACGCGGATGAGGACGAACGAAGAGACGCGGTCGCGAGCGATGCGATTCATTGCCGGCGAACCGATAACTATTAATCGTGATCAGGATATACGTAATAGATTGTAAGGCTTATTACACGCGACAAGATGAACTTTTGTGTCTATTTTTAAAAGCGGGTAAACTTGTTCGTGTTCTTCTAATTTAAGAGTCGCGCCGATGAGTGTGTGCGCGCGTGAAAGACGACAGAGAGCGAAAGCGAGTGTGTGGATTTCGTGATAATCGTTTAGCGAAGATAGACGTACGATCATCTAGTTTTTAATTTATTGGTAGCTTCGATTAGTGGGCGAATTCGGGCGCGGGAAACGCGGCTGATTATAAAGAAAAAAAAAAAGTAAAGAAAAAAGGACACGAAGGAGTTAGATGACTGTTTAAGGCGGACCGTTTTCACCCTGCTCACGATACGTACCGATAGATTTTCGTCGATTCATTTGATTTAATCGAACGTTTAGTGCTTTCGATGATCCGTTCGATTCGCGGTCTATCGGGCGTTATCGAGCAGGGTGTGTCGAACCGAAACCGAGCCGAGCGAGATGCCCAGAAGCCGTGCGCGAATAAAAAGAAATCTTCACCACACTAGGTCTCGGTACTCGTAACTAGGGAGTTGTGTGAGGTACAAGTCCTGGCCGGCAGGGCGCGCGAGGTCCACCCCCAATCCCCCGTACTTAATAACCCTTGAAAAATTCTGCTGCTGCAAAGAAAAAAAAAAAATAAGAAGCTTGACGAAAACGAATCTGGAGGCAGGGTAGGAGGAGCCGAACACTAGCTCCCCAGCTGGTGCCCCGACCGTACAAGCCTCGAAGCTCCTCGGAGCTCCTTGACCCTGGAACGCATTAGCATTTCCTACACGCGAACCAAACAACACTGACACACACACACACACAAACATACACACGTGCACAGAGTCGTCGTGGATCACACACAACGGTACACGAGAATTTTACACGCTGACACGCGCGAGCGTTCCGGCCCGCGATGCTTCGCGGGTGTGTTACATTTGTACACCGGTGTACACGCATCGATACACACACACACACATACATACACACGGATACACGTTGTACGAAATGGGACAGGGATGGAACACGACGCAGGGTCGACGGGGAACGAATGTTGGCCCCGCACGAGACAGGTACGTAACACGGAAACAGGGTAAAGGGCAAAGGGCACCAGACCGGAGGAGAGAACGATCGCCACCGAGGCTCCTCCTTACCTACCGGCTGATCGTGAGATTCGCCCGTACATGGCGATGTAAGATTAGAATCGGGAATATTGAACGAATTACTAAAGATGGAGAAGCAACAAGGGTGTACGGAGGTCGGAAGGTGGGCTTCGGCACCAGTCGGTTGGAACCCTAGTTACGAGTGCCGAACCTAGGGGTCGAGAGACCTCGGTTGCAGGGGTCTCTCGACTTTTCTTCGTCCCCTCTCCCCCCACAAACCCCAACCCCCCATTTCCCCCATTGAGGATGGAAACGACACACGGTGGAGTGTCAATTGGACGAAGGATCGAGAAATATACACACATGGAAATTGATAAGGATGGAGAGAAATGGAGAACTTACGGTTTGTAATGCAAAAACGTGGATGCAAGAATAATCTTATTTATTTTTTTTTTTTTTACTACAATAAAGTAGATTGGAAGTAAGTTTAGACACGCTTTGGAGTAAATTTCGTACTTTTTAAATAAGATATATTATAGCTTTTAACGTAAAAACATGTTCTTTTAAATACTTTTGTAATTGGTCCATTTAAAATATGTTCATTGAACGTAATACCGAGAGGTTGACAGAATTTTTAATCGATACGAGACAAACGTAATTTCACAGAGCTGGGGGGCTAAAGGTGTTTCAAACTGGTGTTCACGTTCTTGCGTTACGAATCGTATCACGACCGGCTCACGGTTCTCCGACGTTCACTTGTAAACCGATTTGTTTCTTCGTCTACTTCTTGTTGGTTGAACGCGCGAATTGAACATTTTTCACGTGTTTCTTTTTTTTTTTTTGCGATTGTTCCCGTTTCTTGTTTGTTACGTTTGTCTTCCATGAGGCGCGAGCACGAATCGCCTTTTCACTTTGTTACGTTTACGAGACTATTGCCGGTTTTAGTGTACATTAATTACGAAGCGTCGTTGATCGCGAGACTTCTTGTTTTTCTTTCGAATTCTCTTCTTACGTGTTGTATCGTTTCCGCGTTCTTCTCTCTCTCTCGACAAGTTCTCCTAAAGGCTGTACTTAAAAAAAGAAAAAAAAACGCGCTCGCTCGATCGTCCGCGAATTAATATTCGTTTGAATTACGCTTATCGAACACGAGTCGTCGGATGCATGCGATTCGCGGAGCATCTTGTCGAAGCTGAGGCGAAGCTGAACGTGAATAAACAGTGCCATAGGCGCGGACCGCATACTTATCGATCGATCGATCGATCGTTCGAGAACAAGGCGATTCGTTGCGGATCATATCTTGTGTCCATCGATGCTCGGTTAAATCGGCACAAATTCGGTTAACTTTTTCTCGCGTGAATCGACCATAATTAAAACTTTCCATATTTCAATAACTAACACGTCGAGTACCGTGTGGGTCACCCGTGGGTAGTTAACCCTTTCGCCACGACCATCTCGTTCGCTATACACTGCCATACGTTTGCTTTTTATGTGTCAAAGTTACGGCACGTATTTTTATATGTAATTGTTGCCTGATCATTTTTTCCAAAAGGCCGCTGGCGAGTGATCACAATAGCAAAAGGGTTAATTGAAAGTAGTGAAACGAAAGATCGTTTAACCCTCCGATGACGGATCGTAGAAATATTACTAATTAAAATTTTATAATTAATTTTATAATCAACTCTTATCTACCCTTGCTGTAATTGAAATATTGTTGTACAATGTCACCCCATTCCGTCATTTAAAGGTTAACGATCGTAATTTTCTGTGATTAATTAAAATATTAATTTCCAGCCGTTTCACGAAATATTTTGTTACGAGTGCACGGTGCTCGACGTGTTAAGGACCATTATCGAATCGTTCCGTAGAAATACTCGCGTGTTTTCTTTGCATTCGTGACTTTCCGCTCGACGGGTCAGAGAAGGATCTCCGAGAAGGTTCGTTCTCGAGAAAATTTCTGTTCTTTTATCGCGAACGGATAGCGAGCCGACAGTTTTGGTACTAGAGACACCGACACGGAGACACGCACGGGCGTGCGGACGGTACACAAACGCGCGTATCGAGCGACGGACACGCGCACGCTGTTTCAATTAACCGAGGTGCATAATTATAGACGCGCGCCGGGAGAAACGAGAGAAAGAGAGTTCAGTTCTGGTAAGCGTCGACGGACACTTGTGCATGTATGTGTGTTTACGATTACAACTTTTACTGTAGGCTTAAGGAAACAATTTTGGACATACAGAGCAGCGTACGAAAAAAACGATGAAGATTAAAAGAAAAGAGAAAAAAAAAAGAAAGGATTAGTGAGAGAAAAAGGAAAAATGAAACCACTCGACCGAACATTGTATACGACTAGCATTACATAGCGATAATATATTACCGAATAATGATACTTGTTTAAACTATTGTCTCAATCAACGTATTTTCATTATAAATAAATGTTAGCCTTGTTGAGTTAAAAAAAAAATTGAGAATGGAAAAAAAAGATACGAACAAAAGTGAACGAAGGATATATTCATTGCCCGTGTGGTAAATTTCCATCAGAAACACCGATATACACCGACATGAGATCTCCGCTCGTGATAGAGGCCTCTAGCTCCTTTCCCAGTGCATGCAGAAACACCTTCGTGTCCTTGTTAATTAAAGCGTCAACGTCGACCCGGACGGGCGTCAACCGTGCCTCGCAGATAACGCGGACCGATCGCCTGGCTACTTCGTCGTCTTCATCGTCGTCCTCCTCGTCGTCGTCGCCGTAATTGCGATTGGTTTTAATTAAATTCCACCGAATCGTGGCGATCACCGGCCTCGAACAAGGAACGATGACGACTCGATCGCGAAACTCATCGGAGCATCGCGAGGATAGGGTGATTCGTCGCGCGATAAAACATGGTCATCAAGGTCGTGAAAGCTTAATTAGCTGCCTTGTAATTAACGGGCTAGAGTTTGTTAAGGATGCACATTCGTTGCTAAGCGTGAAGCCGCTGGTCAATTATCTTTTTCTTTCCTTTCCGTTTAATAATAATAGAAATTTCGTCCAGTAGTAACTAAATTAAAATACAAACGAGCGTTTTAATCATTATTTCAAATATTATACAGCTGTCATTTTTAAAATATTTGGACGCAATATCAAAGCGATTGGATCGAGGATACAGCACGGAACACGATGGCGATGAACGGGCGGGAGCTTTGCGTCCAGAACGTGGATCCATCGAAGACAGGATAATATTCCCGAAGGAACGGTCGAGGAGAAAAGGGAATATTAGGAGAAGCGGCCGCAGCCAGTCATAAATCTCGGTTAACCCTCTGCTAATAAATATTTAACCCTTTAAATTTGCAACAACCCTCGGCGCGTGTACCGATTTGCATAAGACTTCTATTTCATTTACACATCGCATAATTGAATATTTAAATTCAATTGCCTGGCCGTTACGCGCTCGCTGTTCCGAGCCGCAAAACTGCAGTAAAACTTGTAACGGGGCCACTTTCCATCCCCGAAAACCACCCCCGCTTTTGGAGAGCCTCCTCCTTCGAGCCCTCCGCCGTTCGAGCCGCGATCAACCCTTGGAAAGTGGTTCGAGAATACCTCGCCGCCCCCCGGGGAACGTCGAGGGACAGATTCTTACCTCGAGGAAAACGCGCACGACGATGCTCCTTTTATAACCTTCTGTTTATCCCTGGACGATTCTCGCCGTTCAGGAGAATCATTTTTCGAGGGATGCTTGGGGGTTGATTTTATCGATATCGGCGGAACGATTATTTGACGAATCGGTTCTTGATTAACCTTTTAAGAAGTCGAATTTTTGAACTTGAGACTTTCGTGTATTGAACGAAAAAATATTTAAAGAAATGCTTTTAATTAAGAATTGATTATTGTAAAACGAAAGAATTTAGAATGATTTAGAATTACTTTACTCGCTGCAATTACCAGAATAGAGAGACTTAAAAGTTGGGGGTTAAATTACGTATCACCATTGATACTTTCGACTGAAATTTTTATTTCGAATACAAGTATCGAGTCTGCGACCCATGAAACATCCGACGAAGGAAATCCCTGGGACCGAGGAGAGTCACCGGTCGAATCATCGCGTTCCATTGGCCAAATTAAAACCAAGCCCTGTGGCCCCCCCCCCCCCCCCTCGTTTTCCCTCATTTTTTTGTTGGTGCCCGCTCACCGTGCTGTCGCAAAATATTTTTAGAAGCGTTTCATCGGGTGACGAGCGTATACGCGCCACGTGTCGAGGCCCGTTCGTGTTTCGTGGTGAATGTCCTCATGCCTCTCCTCCTCCTGCTTCTTCTTCCTCTTCTTCTTCTGCTTCTGACTACTCTTGAGGGTCCCTCTCGATCTCTTCTACATTCTCAGGACGACATCTGGTGTCGTGGCACGTATATGGCCGTTAGCACTTTCACGAAAGGGATTACCATTGTCACGTTATTCATGTTAACGATGATCGGCTGAGATCGGCCGCAACGATAATCGCCGTGTCACTAAAATCGAGGAGGCGGTCATTGTGAGCGACATACTGACAGCATAATAAATTATCCCTCTCCACCTCTTCTTCCGTTTTGCCCTCTCTTCTTTTATCCATCGCTCGGAGTACGTCTGACTTTCTCTTCGTTCTTCTTCTTCTTCTTCTTCTTCTCACCTCCCCCTGCTTTTTATCCGGCGTACGGAGATGATACGCGCGTACGCGTCGCGTCGTAACGCGATACAAGACATCCCGGCACACCCGTGTCCCTGGAACGATAATCGCGAGGACAGGCGCCGAATATATTGCGAGGATGGTGTTGCTTTCTTGGGAACCGTTTATTGGACCTGTTCAACGGTTCGCCAACGTTCTCTTCGGCGTCTGATGGCGACGACAGCTTTCGACTCTTCCTTTACCACGATTTAGCGTGGATTAACGTCGCGATGCTCGGCTCGGCAAAGTCTTTTTGAAATCGAAAACCGCGTGTAATTATAATTCCTGGCTGCTGCAGGAACGGGTTTTAAATCCTTTTATTTAACTTCCCCCGAATTTTGTTCAAGGACCGTCTGAATTCTATTACCATAAATATGTGATATTGGTTAAATTTTAATAAAAAAATCAGCATAAATCATTTGGCAGGTCTCGGAAAGTTGGCTCAATAGAAAGAGCTAGACATCATAAAAGTAATAAATCTTCAAAATAATTTCTGATTTCTCAAATGACCAATTTCTCGAACCTGAAACTTTCAGAAACGCATAAAAAGAATTGTGCAGCGCAATGCAAGTCGCAAGGAGGCATTTTTTCACGTCTTATTCTGGTCGCAAAGATAAATCCACTTGCAATATGCAAATGGCGCACGCACGGAATCGCGTTCCCACACCCACGCACCAGCACGAGGTTCCATGCGTTTCCGAAGGTGGCCGTTTCAGACCCACGCTCGCGAGCTACGCGCCGATAAGTGTAACGAGTTGGCCGACCAATTGCAGCACGTGGCATTGCTCGCTTTAGAACCGCCCATACGTGCTGGTAAACCGCGTTTCAACGTCGTCGTTGACGTCCTCCGTCTTCCTCTTCTTCTTCTTCTGCTTCTTCGTTTCCGTGATCCGATGCGTCGACGCGCGTACACCACTAATGTCACGCAACACCGCGTGTAATACTCTTCGTCCGTGGAAAATTACCGACAGCCGAAGACTCGTTGAATAATTCACGTACACGTGCCTTTAGATATCGTACACGTTGAATTTTATCCAATTTTTTGGTGGCGAGGTACATGGATAAAAGTATTAAAACACATTGTACATTTTATGAATTAAAATAGATATTTTGAAATTTTGTTCAAGATGATTCGGTAAGAACGCCACCCTTCGATGGTGGCCGCGAAACGCGAGACAGCCGATAATAACATCGACTCCGCCAACAGCAGCGAGCTACGTCAGCTGGGGATGTATATTTTCATAATGTAATATCGTTGCGCCACTTAGGGGTGGACTTTCTTTCTGGAAGGGTGGTCGTCGAGCGGATGCCACGCACAGCGGGCGTCAACAGGAGAGAGGGAGATCCGTGGGAAGGGGTGTGGGTGGCAGGGAGACCGGGAAGACGGGGGTGGAAAGTGCGTGGAGGGTGTTTTGCTGGTAATTGGTGCCAATTTAATCCTGCCCTTCGCCCGGCGTAGCCTGTATTAACGGTAAGGGAGGCACGGGAGTCGACTAGGGTGGCCGATTCGTTGGAGCTCGGTCCCGCACCCTTCTCACGCGGCGGTTCCACAAGCCACCCCTTATCCACCGCGTTGTTCCACGACGAAAACACGCACGAGAGTCAGAAGCGGCGCGGGGTAAACGCGAGGCCACGTGCTTTCGCGCCCAGAAGAGGGATGAGTGGCAGGAACGCGCAAACACACGAGGGGTGGCCAGCGAGCGAGGGAGGGTGCGCGCTCGTGTTTGCGCGATCGTGAGAGGCCGCTAGGAAAATATAATTAACGGTAATCGCTCGCGTATATGGCTCGGATTAACTTCAATGGGAGGGGGGGAGAGCAGCGAGAGCCCCGCGTCAAATTCTTCGGGGTTATCGGATCGAATGAGTTTTCCTACGGGATTACCGACCAGCCCACCCGAAGCCTTTGTTCGATGCGGCCGAGCATCGCTTCCGGAAAATTGCCGACCTCCGGATCTAACGCTCCCCCGACGAAAGCGGCCAACGCGTTGATCGCGTAATTCATCTGTAATTGGACGAAACGTCGAGGGCTGGCTCGCAATCGATGAGCAAAGGTTTTATCCTGAGAGCTAATTATTACTTTGTACGGAAAAAATCACCATTAGTTTTGCTGTACGTTGAAACATTTCTCACTTCAGTTAATTAAATTACAAGAATCTATTTAGAATAGAGATGGAGTACTTTATCGCAATACAATTTAACCCCTCGACCTATGATTTTTCTAACGGGTGCGTTAGTTATATTTAAATATAGGTATATTGCTCCAATGTTAAAACAAATAGAGGAAAATTGAATTTTAATCAAAATATAAAGCATCGAGGTCACATATATAATATGGGGTGCGTCAAGCGGTGGGATAAGGGGTTAATATTAATTCTGTTTTACACTAAACGTACCAACACTTTGTACATTTTTCAAAAGGATTCATAAACGAATGAAAAATTGATTAAACTAATGATATAAGAATTTACATGAAGTCTTTATGAAAGAAAAAGAATTACTGCAGAATGTCTTAATAAATTTAAAAACTGGCTATTTGACCTGGTCGCGGTACGATTAATGTTAACACCATCGACCTAAAGTTTTACTTCAAGTTTTCACCGCTTCAGCCGGAAACTTCTCCCTTGGAAATTCGTGGCATCGAGCAACCTTCGTATCTACGAAATCTTTCCAAACTTCTTGAACGTTCGATCGTCGCCAAGGTCACCGAGGAGCCCGAATTCGAATACAGTCCTCGGTTCCATTGTTCCCCGGTGGATCGCCAGGAACCTTGTCACACCGAGGACGGACAAAGTCCCCCCGCGAGTCCCAGCCGAAGGGACGAGCCTTCGCGAGTAGCAGTTGAAAAGACAAAAGAAAAAAAAGAAACGAGAAAAGAGAGAATCGAAAGCGAAAAAGTCGAAGCGGGAATAGCGGCACAAGCGGGTCGCAATGGCGACGAGAAGCGAGAGAGGATAGCACATGTGTCGATCGAACGAGACGGAGAAGAGAAGGCTGTCCAGAAGAGAAGGAGGAGGAGGAGGAGGAGGTGGAGGAAGAGGGAGGAGATGCCAGAAGATCTTGTATGCAAATTCCCTCGGTGCATCTCCGTGGGATCCTGGCGGGATCCGTGGAGGATTAACGGGCCGGCTCGCATGAAAGGAAGAGGACCAAAGAGGTGGAGTAAGCGGGAGAGAAGTGTTCCTCTTCTTCTTCTTCTTCTTCTTCTTCTTTGTCTCATCCCCCTTTTTGATTCTCATTCGCTGTCTCTTCTCCGCGTTCGTTCGAATGTCTGCGGGCTCGTCTTTCTTCGGTTGCCTCGTGTATTCGTCCTTCGATCCGCTCGGTTCGGCCAGGACCGCCAAATAAGAGAAGCGAAACGGGGACCGCGTTTGCTCGCGCGCCGGCCAGCCAGCGGGCCGCGAAAAAGAGAAGAAATCGCGGCGTCCCGCCGCTTTCCAGCCAACGGACCGAAGCGGAGCGCAGATACACTCGCGGCTCCCTCCGATCGTCCGCTTGAAAGCGGAAAGCAGAAACCTTTCTTCTTCTTCTTCTTATGTCTCCGCTCTTGCTGCGTTATCCTCGTCGCGAATCTCTGTCGGAAGAGCTGCGTATAAACGGCCAGGCGCGAAATGTCTTGGCGATTCTTGACAGAATGGGAGTAAAGGGGTGTCTGTTGTACTTACTACTCGGAATCGTAACTTTTAACCCCTTAGCTCATCTTCGTCTTGCATCAAAAATAGAAAATATGGCTTTATCAACGATTCGTAGTAATATTAAAAAATATATGTAAATTGGATTAGACTATTACAAACTAGTCACTTAAGAGGTTAATATTCAGAGCAACGAAGATACGACACCTGATGGCATTCGATGTTGCAACTTATAGCCATCTGAAAACGTTTTCTGGTCAGGCATTAAATTCCTGCGGTGGTCGTGAGGAATACTTTGAACCTGTTCGCCAGGAAACGACTTTGAGCGCGATAGTAGCGAAAAGAGGTGCGAAGTAAACTATTTGCCGAAGATTTTTGCCGCGAGACAGGCCGCTCTGTTAGATATACGATCGCGAGAGAAGAAGCTCGCTGAGCTACGTGAGCCGCCTGCGAAGACGAGATACTTCGCCGCCTCGAGACTTTATCGTTATTGCCCGTGTAGCCGTTGAATGCGGGTAGGGGCGGGGAGGGTGTGTGTTAGCGATTTTCTTCAAAAAGAATCGTGTTCGGTGTTGAACGTACGTGCTCGTCGGTTTTTTTGTCATCGCCGAGTAGGATTCCGCCTGTGGCCACGTTCTCCTTGAGATTTTTCTGCCGGGGCCGACAGCGCGTCTCCGCCGGCTACAAGCGGTTTCGCGAGGATTCCTCGTCCCCCGCTTGTCGTGTCCCGGTGTTTTTTGCCCCGGCACACCGTCCACCGCGCCGAATCGAAGCGTCTTCCCTCATCTCGGTCACGTTCGCCTGTCGGCCGCGGTCGCTTTTTCTCGTCGCGATTAATCGAACGCGTCGGGAAATTAACGCGACGAAACGCGTTACGCGCTTTTGCCGGCCGGTACGTGGCGTGTAATCGAGAAGAGTCGCCGGCTCGCGTAAATCCTATTAAAAGGGGATCAAGCCGGTCGTTCGCGGTACGTGCGAACACGCGCGCGTCCTCTTTCGCCGTCCCGCGGATACCGTTTCGCGGAGGGCGACGCCTCGGCGACGCGACGCGACACACGAACCGGATGCGTACGGGTAAATCGAGCGGGAGAACGACCCCTACTCGACTACGAGATCCTACGACTTCCTGGCGGAATCGGGAAACGGGCGACGCTCGATTTCCACGCCGTAACGCGACCGTTCTCCTGATTCGATCGCGCTGCAAACTGATTCGGGACGTCGTTCGGATCTCGTCTACCTTCAACTTGTCTCCACGACTTGTTCCTGCCCTCTTTGCCGTGTTAAATGTTCCTTGGGGGATGAAATTTTATTCTCTCATTTCACTTTCAACGAGTTTATGCGAAGAAGTCTAAGGGATATTTATTTATTTATTTTATCTGTTGATATTTCCATCTGGATGCAAGAGTATCTTTACCCTGTTAAAGGTTAGAGAGATTGCAGTGGATTGATCCTGAATTTGAATTAAAACTGTTTTGATACGTGCTGATACAATTATTTGGAAATTAATAGGAATTAAATAGAAACCTTTTTTTAGGAATCTTCTAAATTTAGAAATCCGAAGAAATGTCAACGAGACCTAATAAATCTCTTTATAAATTTAAAAGCTAGTTTCAAATTTGCTATCAATTGTAATGTTTTAGTCACGGTTGATTTAATTTCGTTTTTAATCAAACTTTCAATGTTTCGTGTCAAAAGATATTATCCTTCCAGAAATTCAATTACATCAAAGATTCTGTCCTTTTCCTTAGTCTTCCAAGACGAAGCTTTTTAAAAGAGCTATTTCTTTTTTTAAAAAATAACACGACATTCTTGAGCATGTAAGATCATGTACTATTCATTACTTCACCTCGTGAATGTTTAGAGAGAACGTTTCGGGCTCCAGATTCTTAGCAAGCTTTCTAATTATCTCCTAATTGTATCAAATGCCCACTGTTCTTCAATTACCTTCAAATCCATCAAGAGACGAATTTGATGTACCATGGTTCCAAGTTTGAGGAATGGTGGTCGCGAAGTGTTCGCTGTTTCGCAGATGGAAAGACGGTATTTCGGGAATTCTGTCCTGGCCGTAAATTATTTCCAATCCCTCCGATGTTTTTCTCGTTGGAAGCGAGCGATAACCGTAACCGCGCGAGTGCCGGTGGCTTCGTGAGTCGCGATGAGTTCGTTTTTCGACCTCAGCCCGGGCTAAATTTAACCCCGGTCGCCGCTTCAGAATTCGTTCGGTCTGAAAAAGGGAGCAAGCGAACGGCTACCGTGACTCTGGTAAATTTTAGCGAAATTCAAAATGTTCAATCAGAAAAAACGTCCTTCGTCGTACCTGACATCGTTAAATCGAATTTAATTGTCCACTAATTTACGATGCAGACGCGTACTGTCTTATAAAGGGTTAAAGCAAGCATCGGTGCTTAATTAATACAAATTAAAATTAGCCTTCAGATGGACAACAATATTTCAAGACGGAGATAAATCAATTCAGTTTTTCTTTTTAACACATTTTTTGCGGGTGACGTGAATCACAGTCCTACTGCGGCCAACCGTTGAGCGCGGGAGACTGTAATTACATTTACGAAAATACTGGACGTTGTATACGAGAGACTGAGATCACAGTCGCAGAGTTTTTAATATTCAAATTAAAATTAGTGATTTTTACAATGACATTTATGAATATTTATACGGTTTTTATTCGATTTTGCGCTATTGCTATTGCTACCTGAATATGCCCGCAACTTGCAACATCGAGTGACGCGTATAGTTATTGCTCGTACGAATTTTAAAGGAAAAATACCGATGCCGTTGAGAGGAATTTTTATGGTCATTACCGTAGATCGATCAGTTAATCGAAATAAGCGATTCGCAATACGAATTTGTCGAGCATCATTCGAACGACAGGAACACGATCCAGATGTCTTAATCCCGTTGCTTTTCCTCGTTTCGTTTTATCGTGCCGGTTTAATCGATCGAATTCCACGCGAGTCGATCGACCGGATAATCGGCGCGTCTCGAGAGCCCGGCGACGCGCCGGTGTTAAGTGGTACGTTTGCCCTCTGCGTGGCGCTGTCTTGTAACACGTCAGCGCACCCTGATTTCACGGGTGGAGTTCAGGCCGCGTCGCGACGCCCGTGTGTCAACCGTCGCGTCGCGCGACGTTCGACAGCGGCTATCGTCGATTTGCATTACGACGCGGCTGGCGAAATAAAGAAAATACGCGAACGATCACGACCTTAGCCTTGTGCACGCTTTCCCGAATAGAATCGCCGCAATTAACTTTCTCTTGCTTTTCTTCGCCGTTTTGGGACGCGTTGTTTTCGTCGAGGGCTCGTTTCGTCGATGACAAATTTGCGAGCCCCGGGATTCATCGATCGCATTTCTCAGTTCCTTTTATTCGACGTTTACTTATTCGTTATTTTGATCATTTAGAAGTTACTTTGCTACGTTAAGAAATGAAATTTTCACATTTTAGCGCCGGATTTTGTCCCGTTTCCGATTTCTACGAAGTAACCAACCCTCCTGCGTTCGAATTATCGCGGCAGCTTCGAGTTTATCAAATTTCTCGCTAAATTGTCGCGATACCGTGCGACTTTGATTTTCTCCTCTTTAGCACCCCGCTGTCCGATAGCGATTCGCGTGAATTGTCGGGCGGGTAATCGGTCGGAGATCGCGGCGGGAGTCGTCGCGTCGTCTCGCCGATTTGGTGACAGAAGACGCAGCGAAAAGCGCGCGGCGCGGCGTCGCACGAACGATGGCAATCAACGTTGGTCCGCGCGCGTATTGAAAGACGCGCCGCTGAGAGGATCAGTCAGCCAGGCTGGTGCGAACCACGTCCGCATCGCGACACGATCTTTTTCTTTCTGTCGGCGTCACGTGTGGGCGTTGCGTGTCCTTTTTCTTTCTTTCCTTGCCGAGAAGAACTCGTTCCTTCGTCGAGACCACGGAAAGGACCTTTCCGACGTCTTATCTGCCCCTTCTTATCTGCTACTCTATGATATCTATGCCAGTTTCATAATTCAGCCAGATAGGCCTGGGCCATGTTCTTCGAACGGAAATCGGTTCATGGTTCTCCTTCGTTTTTCGTTTCTGCTCCTTGTTTTTTCTTCAATTCTCTTTATAATTCGTGTTTCAAATTTATTTTTGGTGCTGTTGATGTGGCCTTAATTGAGGACGAAGAGGAATTTCGAGATGAATTTTCCGAATAAAGGAAATTACAAATTCTATGGTTACTCTAAATAGTGCAATAATTTTTCGCTGTAACGATTGGAAATTAAAAGTTACCAAACTGGGAGTTATTGTAGCTATAAATTAAAACTTAGAGCTTCTAAATTAAAAATGAAAAAATAGCAAGTTGGAAATGAAAAATATTCATAGGTCTACGTCACAGAACTTGATTGACAGAAAATTCTAAGGATTCGAAAAAATAAGCAGAAATTCCCACAGCGAGCGTATCCCTCGTACGGTTTACAAAGGCTGTCGGTGCGTCGCGAAGACACATTTGTCATTCACGGATAGGCGCTGAATCTTGGGTGGTCATCAGGGCGAGAAGGAAAGGGACGGGCAGGCGTCGAAGCGTTTTGCCTTCGCTTATCTTCTTCGACAATGGTCCCAGCATCTCCGATTAGGCCGATAACTTCAAGTCTGTCGAGGACTCGTGACTCTTCGTGGCTCCGAACCAAGGTAAACTGAAGAATTTGTTTCTAACTTGTCTTGCGTCGGTGACGTTCTCAACGTGTAGTACCTGGAAGAAATCCAGAACTGTATGATCCCTCGTAGAATACGAATCGAGTAAATCTTTTTATAAAAAAGAACCCGACCGAGTCCGAGTCTTTCGTTTTAAACTAAAAGGAAAAGAAAGGGCGATTATTAGAAGCAAATGGACCCAGGGAAGGATGTTCTGTTGCAGGGAACGATTTAACTGGAGGCTAACGATTCATTGTCGCGTGCAATCTAGCGAGACAAATTATAAAACTCGCAGGAGAGTAGAAACACGCTCGAAAGAATTCTGAAATCTATTCTGTGAAAACGGGACGGAAAGATGGCGTGCGCGCTGGGTCAGGCGAGGCAGGTGCCTCGGTGTTGTTAACTCGGGGGCTCTCTTTTTATTTCGTTAACTGCTCGTTCGCGTGACAACTGGCTTAGGATAAACTTAGTAACGCGACTTAGAACGTCCTGTCCTCCTCGCGACGGATCGCGTCTCGCGATTTTCCTTTTCCCTTTCCGTGACGCCCTCCGCGTACAAAGGCGACACCGGCTTTCTTTCATCGTCCTCGCGCGTCCCTTGAATCGTAAGTTCTTGTTAATCGAGGATTTATAGGCGCCCGCCGCGAGAAGAAGCGTTGACCCAGGCAATCTGTGGCTGGAATAATGACTGGCTCGAGAGCGAGTCGCTTCTTTCAGGCATTAACGATGTGTTTGGAAGCCGTGCGGATCCTTTTCTTTGGCCCGGCGTCCGCCCCGAGAAGCCATCTTTCGCTACCTTTCAGTTTCTGTTAACACTTTGAATACCGGAAAAGAAATAACCCTTAAATAATTAGAAATTTGCTCTGTGGAGATTTTATATTTAATTTTCAATATTTCGTTGTAGTAATATTAACACTAAAACCTATCAGTAATATATAATATCGCTTTAGATAAAAAAAAAAGGTAAAGTAGAATTAGAATCGTAGTCGATTGTTTAATCGAATTAACTTCTTACCGTTGGTCGAACGTGTTAAATCTCAGACCCGAGTTAAACTCGGGATTTTCTGATTATCATCAGTTAATTTCATAATTCATCCTTCTGTAGGAGTTTTGTAATTGCTCTACTAGATACTCGGGTGGATATCAGGCGATAAAGAATTGTTAGTTTTGCCTTAATTGCCGAGTTACGTGTCCCATTTCTTTGTACATCATAAATCAAGACCCAGAAACGTGTAACTAAGATTCTAACTACCTAAACGATGTAGGAGCGTGAAGAAGATATCAGAAAAAGATATTCATCGACGTACGGATCTGTTCGTTTATAAATCCTCGAGTGCTGGGTGTTCGAGGTGCACAATGAGCGCGAGGAAAATATGAATCGGTGCTAAGATAAACACACGCGAGAGGACGCCGGTCGGATTCATAAATCTTGGATTCATTCAGAGTTGCTCGCCGTTCCATTCATCTTGGCCACGGTTATTCGGCTTCCTTCTTCATAATCGATCGCTGAAACTTGAATCCGCCGAAATCGAGCCGCGATATTTTCACGATATCGTGCAATTATTTCGTTCGAGAGCCTTCAAGCTGGAAAATTAGGTAATTGGAAGCCTGTTAGCTGGAAATAGGAAAGTTAAAAGTGAAAAGCTTGCAAACACGAAGCTTCGTGGTTACGAGTTGGAACTTGAAAATTTGTAAATTGAAAGCCTCCAAGTCGAGAATCAGATAATTGCAAGTTAGAAGTTGTAAAAAAGGGGGAAAGGTGTAGAGGGGGAGCAGTGAACGAGATCATCGAGTGGGACCGCTCGCAGTCGATGTCTATATGGAAGTGTGACATCCCGATGGTTATTCTTGGCCGCTTCTGCGTCTGCCCTCTATTAACGTGAGCGTTCTCTAGCGCGACTTTCCCCTTTCTCCCCCTGCCAGTCAGAGGACACCTTGGGGCGACTGCGAAGAGGACGGGCAAGGGGAGGGCAAGAAGCTTCTTGTCAGAAATAGTGGCGGTTCCCTGTCTCCGCGCCAGCCACCACCGATATCTATTCCCGCTCTGCAAAACAACATCTAACCCTGTTCGACTGGCCAGCTTGCTATCTGGCGGCGTGGATCTTGGGATCGATCACGTGGAAAAACGTTTTTAAGCCTTTCTCTATGACTCTTGCGTTAGAATATTGAGAAATTTTAATGATTAATCAAACTAAGCTAGTTTACCAAAGGTTTATCGAAGTTTGAGATTGTTTGAGGTGGCTTGAGTCGGTTTAAACATCTCAAGGGTGGTGAATGCGAAGTTAATTGAAGGAATATTTAAATCTTGAACCGCTTTTTAATGACAGTTGTATTAAATATCAAGGAATTTTCTTGATCGAAATTGAAGGTTGTTTGAAAGTATTTGACAATGTATAGCAGAAGTTGAATAATGGGGTATCGTGTCGTTAATAAATCTGATCTTTAATGAATTAATCCAAAGCGTTTAACAAGTACCCGCGCAGCAGCGTTCTGTTGCACAGGGGACGAATCAAAATGAAGTTATTCTAATGAAGGAGCCGTTAGAGATTCCCCCCAATTACTTTTAACGCTCGACGAGCAATTAAGTTGTTGTCCGGCAACGTGAACGAAGCCTTAGTCCCCGGGGCGTTTTATGACAGCGGCGCTCGTAATTCAGTCGTTTGGTGGCATTCGATTTGCCAAGAGGTATTCCCCTTTACGCACAGCGCTCCCCGAGCACCTGGCCTTGCGTTCTCGAAATGAAACGAGAAGAAGAAGAAGAAGAAAAAAAAGAAGAAACTCCACGCTGAAAGACGAGAAACTCAGTCGTTCTACCCGAGGGTTGCTCTCCGCGCTGATGCACCTTTCCGCTTCCGCGTGCGGGCGCAGCTGGTACCCTCTGTTCGGCAAGAACAGAGGTGAAAATAATAGCGACCCGAGCTTCCATTTCGTTTGCTTTTGATTTTCGAAAAATGCCAGCCGTTGTCGCGCTCGTTTCATCGATGATTCCGAGATCTTTTATAACTTTTATGTATATAAACAAATTTCTAACTACAGCATTAAAATCCAAACGACACGATCTATGGTATTTATCTAAATATCTAATCACACAAATTTCTCGTATCTTAATCTAAAATATAACCCCTTTCACGCCGGTATAAAGATACAGAGTCTCTAAGCTTCTAAAAAATATATCTCCTTCCTTAATTCTCCTTCAATAACGTGATATTCCCAGCTGCTGCATCGAAACGGTCGAGCATGTTAACATTTTAATGCGGGCCCCGTAGAAATTCCAAACGGGGATTTTCATTTTTATTTTCACCATAAAAATGTCACCTTGCGTGAAAACACCTGTCAGATTTTCCATTCTTACCCAGTCCTCGGGATCGTGTCCGGAGGAGGAAAGGTGTTACCGTAGTCCGTTAGCCGCGGCGAGGTCGAGGTCGCCGGTCGCTCCGCTCGAGGAGGCATGATGAGGCGAGCGTGTAAAGGGAAAGTCGTGCGGGGAGGGAAACAATGTAGGTAACGCGGCGAAGGTTAGGGGCGTCGTAAATCAATGGAACGAGCATCGACGACGCCCGTAAAGTCATCGGACACGATCACTTCTATCGAAGGCTGGTGGGAGGAAACGATTAGCCGGTGAGGACGAAGAGACCCCGGAGGCCCCGGACCAGACCCTTCGTGCTTTCGAGCATCCTCTCTTTATTGCCCTTCGAAACTCGCCACGACGATCCGTGGATCGGTCGGATGTAAATCTGATCGTCGCTTCTGACCGCTCGGTCACGCCTTTTGCACCTTGTTACCAGTTTAAACAACTGCCAGGGACACTTGGTAATTGATTTTGATGGAAATCGACGATCAACCATATTTTCTTTCGTTACACTTCATGGATGTTGTGTTCCTTTTTTTTGTAAATTCGGGGGTTGGAGCAACCCTTCGTCGGGCAAGCCTATTGGTGACATTTTTCTTTCCAGTCTTTGCTAATTTTTGCAATATTTTTATTTCACTTAAATTTTCTATATAATATTAAGAAATTAAAATATTCGTTTAACATGTATTATGGTGATTCAACAAAATTAATTTTTCCCCTACTTAAAAATTGAATGGTCCTAAGAATCCCGACTGTGCCAGAGTCTGAGATCGCTGGTTTAAAATTTACAACAATAACTTGGAATTGTGAAGGAACCGCAGGGGAACGAACCTGAAAACGAAGGCTGTTTGGGCGATAGAATGCAAACAGGAACCTTGATACTCCAGAAATCGAGCGGGGTTTAATTTTGTCGTCGGAAAAAGGGAGTTCCTGCACACGGCAGTAAGTATGTTAATGACTCGTAGGCGACAGCCTTTAGATCTAGACGTCTCTTCTGTGGCTACGGCTTGAAGCCGCCGTCGTTTCTGCCAGCGAATAGTTCAGCATCAATCCCGACGTCTTATTATAACGTTATTAAAATAACCGGCCCTCGCCAACTTAGCCCGCGATCCCTTTCCCTCTTCTCCTCCGCGCTGCTTGCTTCTCGTCTCGCGCGGTTGCCTGACGCGTACTCTCGCCATCACCAATTCGAAAACACGCTCCATTCCGGACCGTCTTCCAACGACTTCCAGTACGTATTAATAACGATACTTTGTGATACTTCCGACAACCCCAAATTTTACATATTTCGTGACCAAGGTGCCATTATTAACCTTTTGCGTTCTATTGGCGCCTCTTTAAAATGTGAAATTTAAATTTTATTTTATGTCAAAGTAAAACTTTTGATTCTCTCAGAGGCTGAGACATTTATTGACGTTCAAACGTTTGTAAGATTAGAAGAGTTATAACACGATCCGTGGATCACAGTTTGACGTTAGAGATCCGGCGTATTCAAGGTTGGCGAGGTGATTCTTCTACCAGTCACACGATTACTTTCGTGCGTTGATTCTTGGTTGTTTAATTAACGTGAAACGCGAGCTTCGTGCCTATATCATAGTCAACAAGTAAGTTTGACGCGTGTGCGATAAAAATCGTGGCACGTGGCGGCATTAGTATGGGTTCATTGAGAAATTGGCCTTGGGTGACTCAAACTTGTTCATCGATTTTGCTCGAGTTTCGCGCTAATTAATCCGATGTTGAGGAAACTTATCATGGTGGCTAATACCTAATTCACCCTTTGCATCATGATAGGACCAAATGTGACTCTGTCAAAGCTAATCAATAGTAATGACGTACCTAATATTTATTATTTTTAAAATACATAAATTAAAAAAGGATAGGGACAGTTCTACTTAAGCCATGGTAATTAGAGATCAGTTCATCAGATTAATTTATTTTTACCCTAGTAAGTGTTTTGCAAACGCCTTTGGTACTTCCAAGAAATAATCGTTCTATGTTATCTTTGGTAAACACACTTTGAATGGATTAATAAAAAATTCGCAGATCAAGATTTCCGAAAAAAATAGGGCGTTAAAAAGGAGCGAACGATCGTGCCACCCCCATTGCTACCCTCTTCTTTCCATCGTTCTATTTTCCCTCCATTGAAAAATATTGCAAATTTCCTGCCCTTTCGTGACGCGACACCTCGGGCCCTGACGCAATCAGCCGCGAAAAGATAACCTCCCCTCTGGCTGGCCGCGAGCGTATTTTTATCGTTTCACGGGTTTATCGACGTGTCACGCGTCGCTGACACACCATGCTTGTTTACCTATTACCGAACCAATAATTACATCGATTAACCAGCGCCGGGGATTCGTCAATTTTTATTGCCAGCATCGCGTATCGTGCTATTACTCTTTTATCTGGATTGCGTACGAAGAATCGATGTTCTCCTTTGAATATCCTCTTGGAAATCGATGCGATGAAACTTGGGGTGATTTAACCCTTTGTGGACGATTAACTTATATATTCATTCAAATCTAATTGCCACAGTAACTTACAAATTCGTACCTATATTTTTGATACAAAAAATGATTATGTGTGGACAATAGAAGATTTATAACATGCTTCGAAGAAAGGAATTATTACTTATTTCATTTGAAATAAATAATATTCTGTGCCAAGATTAAAAGTCCTCCGACCTCAAAGGGTTAACCTTCTGATACTTTGATCGCCATTTCGCCCATTCGTCACTTGAACGTGTGTAGAAACCCATCACCCGTATTTAATCAGAAATATTGTTAGCAGTAAATAATAAATAAAATAAATCTCGATGCAATTTAGATATCGATATTCCAAAGATTTCTCCGATAAACTGATGACTTATCGGCTCATTAAAATCGCGAGAGGGTGCAAGGTTCAAGAAAATCGGCCAGATCTAAATTCTATAATCCATCGAGATATCGGGCTTCTACTTTCTACGTCGTGTCCCGATAACGTAATCGCGGATCGTCGTGTTATCGATTCGTTTAATTCCTTCTGAAATCCTCGCTGAAATTCTGCGAGCGTACATAAAAATATGGAAAAAAAGCCACCGTGAACGATTTCCCAGAAGCGGAAAGTGGCGGTCTCGTTCCTGGCCCTCCCTTGATAGGCTCGCAAATCGTTTATCCCGGTGTCGTAGCGGGTCCCCGACACGCTGGATATTGTATTACAGGCTTGAATATTTAACGAGGACGGCGACACTTGGCACTGAGGGGCAGAAAAAAAAGAAGAAAGAAAGAAGTTCGAAGGTCTCGCTCCCTCGAACGTGTATATATATCCGCCCCTAATTCTTTTCGCCTCGATTTTCCCGATACGCTCAGGGGTTGGCGGGCTCCTCCTTCTATTTCACGGGGAACAGATGCCGCGATACGGGTCTTATCTGTTCGCTACGTGTCGCCACGGTTTTACACCGACCACCGAGGCTCGTCGAGTCGCTAAAGCGGCTGAATTATTCAGCGAGCCGTTCCTTTTAATACATCCACGCGTTTTGTACGTACCGTGGCCGCGACGTGTGTCCTTCTTTAAAGTTTTACTCGCCCCCTCGTGGTCCCGCCTGGCTCAGCTGCGCGTTTTCACGCTGATAACTAGCTAAGGAAGGCTTCCCGGTAATCGTTCGGCAGTAAGTTTAATAGGTCGCGATGACAGTTACTTGTCTGAAGTTACTCGTCACGGGGTACCCGGCGAATTCGAAGATGTTCAAGATTCTCGAGTAAAAATAATTCGACAGAGGTTTGAAAGCACCCGGGGTAATTTCGCTCCGCGCCTATTTTTCACAGTGTCAACGGGGAGCGTATGACGAGCTGATCCGCGTCAAACGTCTTGCAAGTATTGAACGAATAATTTATATTATAAATCTTGAGGTATCGTTAACGAGCTAAGTGCCGCGGTGAAAATTGCATTCGCGGTTAGTTAAAGCACTACCGTTCCGTTTTACAAATTCAATTTTCCTTTTGCCGCTTCGCGCGATAATTCGTGTATTATTAATACCACGGGAAAGGTATTAATCGTCTAACGATATCAAATTCGTGTAACGAAATGAAAATTAAATGGTACCAGTCCGCTTGCTCGAGGATCGTATACCTTGAAAATTAACCCCGAAGGCAATTTTTTCCAACCCTCGTGCAGCGACAGAATATTTCTCCGGCGCGTGCAATTTCCCATGGCAGTAAAGTAAACCTTGCAAGTAATTTCGGTCCATCCTTCTTGGCCTGTTCGTAGCTGGCTGGCCAAGGGGAGAAAAGAAGAGGGAAAAGGGGGTCGCCAAAGCTGAGCGTCGCATCGTGTAGTGCAAGGAACCGAGGCATATCAAACTCCCCCTTTGCCTCCCCGTGCCGTGCCTGCATCCACGAAGCTCCGTCGTGTAACGCCATAAATCACCCCGACAAATTTAATTATCCTGCTGTCTGCGATAAAGCCCGCCGCGCATCCTCCTTGTTGTCTAACTTCACCTATCTCTCGCAAGCCCTTTAAGCCCTGAGACCGCTTTCTCCGGCCTCGGCTTCCTCGACGTTCCTCGCCGGGAAATCCGCGACGGACGATGCTCGAAGCTGCGAAACCGATGTTCTTCGTAATTTCGGAATCGCTTGGCCCGTTTCTTGGATTACTTTCAACCAATGAGGGGTAGTTTTTGGTGTGTCGCCCGAGACCCTTGTTCAGAATATTTTATTTTGTGATGAAGGTTGAAATGGATTAAAATGGGAAACAGAGAATTTATTTTGCGATTTTGAGAAATAATTGATGGAGTATTAAGTATTTCTTAATACGAGTATTGTAGCATGATTGGTTGCGATAAAGCACCAGCCATTTTAGGTTAAGAATATACTTGTAGGTCATGAAATTATATCAGATTTTATATTTCAAAAACAACTTTTAAATAATATAATTTATAGATTATTACGATTTTAAAAATAGAAAATAGAAAATAGGATAGGGTGACAAATTGTAACCCAAATTTACGTTTCATGGTTCCATCGATTCGACCAAATGATTTTATTGTCATTATTGCTTACAAGTCGTTCGGCTAATGAAACGTTCCGAGCAGAGAACGTGATTTCCGATTTCAACCCCCAGATTACAAGGGGTCCCTCATTTATTCGGTTATACCGGAGATTATAACAACTTGTTGTCCCCTTCGATTAATCGAAATTCACGTTTATCCCTTTCTTGTAGCGGCCCGCCCTATCTACGCTTCTTATACCGGGCTTATCCAGATCGTAGATATCATGCCGGAATTTACCTTTGGTTTATCCCGATTGCCTTCTTCCTCACGAAAATCGAACCTCCGCCTTTCCGTGACTCGAAACACAATTTCTTTGCCGTATTCGATCCTACAAATTGTACGATTTCCTTCGGAACGAACAAAGTGTTTATCTTTAATTTAACTCCGATGCTTCGATGCCTTTTTATTTACAACGAAAATTGGAAAAGTTTATCCTATGAAATATTAAAAGATTAATATTTTCGAGGGGATGAAACTGAACGAAAATTCTGTTTGTTCAAGAAATTGTTGTAGAGTTGCGTTCGAATGAAAATGAAATCGTTTCGCAATCGAGGGGGGAGGGGACGGCACATAGGAGGATGTAGGATTACAAGCGTTCCCGATTAATCGAAATTCACGTTCACCTGAGCGTGTCGCGGGCTGTGCCTAACCTACCTTTCGCCGGAGAGCTTACCGAGATCACTATTAACTGGTCTGGGATAAAGCTCGGTTCTTATCTGCCCTTGTCCGCCAGATAAATTTCGCAGGGCCCGCGGATTAGGTTCGTGTGAATACTGCATCCCGTTATCGGCGTCGCTGCAGCGTCCAGTCCCGGTGCCGGGCGTCCCGCTGGATACGTGATTTTATGCATAAATCAAACCCAACGCGACTCTCTCGAATCCTGTTCGAACGTTCGTAAGTTTTCGGTCTCGAAGTTCTTCGATATAAATTATAATAATAATATAAATTCGTGAAAAGTACCCGAACCGTCGTATCTCGTTCACGGTAGTCCGCGACGTGAGCACAATCATTCCTAACGAAGGCCAAGAGAAGAAACGACCCTTAAATCGAGGGGTGCGTGGGGGGCAGGGTAGGTAGATCCAGAACTCTTTCACGCAAGTTTTCCCCGCGCTCGGTTCCTCGTCATTGAAATCGTAACCGCCTCCGCCTGCGAGATTGGCATAAGGCAACTTGACCGAGCTGCTCCCTCATTGTCGAGCGTACTCGGGGCCGCATTATAATACAATTTTCAGTAGTTGAAGCCGAGAACCGTAAAAAAATACAAAAGAAAGACACGGTGACTAAGAGAGAGAGGGGGAGGGAGAGGGGTTGGCGTAGAAACGTAGCGTACGCACGCGTACCTGCGTGTGCAGGGGTATAAAGTGAACCGGTGGCAGCGAGCACAATGCGCCGTATCAAACAAAGCTGCTGCGCGCACGGGACTTCCATAGAAGTGTGGGTGGGTGTGCGCGAGGTGTAGTATTACTCATTCAAATGATCCTCTCCAGAACTCGCTCGTTTTCCTCCCTTCCTCCTCGAACGTACGCGCTCGCCTCGACGTTTTTCTATCCCGTTCTCTGTCCACCCGCGGCCGGGGTACCGCGTCTCTGCTTTCAATCCACGGCCAGGCATTCACATCTTCTGTGCCCCCGGTTAAATAAAGAGCCTCCCCGCGATCCAGCTTCAGGCCTGTTGCATGCGCACGCGTTAGAGAGGACAGGTACGCGGGTGTGTACACACAGAGACCGGGGTAGCTAACAACCCCCTTTTTGCCTAGATCTCGTTTCGGAGCTCGAGAGCTTCCTTCGACGCCGTCCATTGTGCCGCCAACTTTTTCCTATTTCAACCCCTTCCCCGTTCCCAGCTGTTGTTCGAATCGAGCGATGATTTTTCGAGGCTACGCGTTTGTTTGTCACGAGACACGCAGTCTGAAGCGTATTCACGGGACGATTAAGCGCGAGGGTGATCTGTTCGACTGGAGAGGGTTGTTGTTAATTGCAGTTCTTGATGACGTACGGAAATTTGTCGTATGGATCGCTGTCGTAGAGCAATTGATCGTCTTAGTGTTAGTTAGTGAAAGGCTGTCGTGTTTTCAAGCTGAAACTAGTACATGCTACAAAATTCCAATGTCAAAATTTAAATGATAGATTTGCCACAAATCTTCAGCTCGTACCGTTGAAGGGATTGCGTGAAATAAAAGACTAGAGTAGAGTAGAAGGTATATAAATTCATAAACAAAGATACTCTGTAATTATTAGAACTGACTGCAAAGCAGGCAACAGTACATTCATACCTGGAGTATTCACAGCCGTCTCGAAACCCTAATTAACCGGTGTGCTATGAAAGAGCCAGGGTAAATAAAATCCGCTATTTCTTAATAACTTTAGCACAAAGAGTAACGCGTACAAAACGGCAATAAAGTGAAATGCGATAAAATTCTATCTTTTCAAAACGACGTCGAGAGTCAACAACCCCTTGATCCTTAAAAACACTAGCTCGAGAAGGAAACGAATACCACTTGAAATCCACCCTGAAGCTTTCCCTGTTGCATCGTTGCTCCCATTGCACCCCTTCGACTTTCGTCACACGCCGCGGGGAGTTCCATTGACGGCCATCGACTTCGCGACGATCGGTCGTCACAACAGAATCCACGATCGAAACGATTCTCGGCCACGGTGGCCCCGGACATGCATTCAGGAAGCGAATCGTCATTGGAGGCGACTCTAAACGGATTTCCCGAGCATCGGCTCTCTAATGCCATTGTGCGAAATCGTTGCCTCGTTTGCCTACGTCCACCGTTCAAGTGTTTCTCGATTCCACCCCCCGAGCTTTCACGGGATTGTCAACACAGTTGGCCCCGAGGAAGCCGTAGGGCCCCTGGGTTTTGTCCTCGGGGAACGTCTACCGTACGGCCCTTTTGTCGTGGCCGGAAAATTCTCGGAAGGATTCCACGGGAAAAATGGGCCTCGGAACACCCCCGCTGCGCGTCCCATTGTTTGTCTACGAGCAACCTTTTTTCTGAACTGCTTTCCGGCACGGCTAAGCCGCGACACGCTGCTCTACCTGCTTCTGGGTTTGTGATTTCGGATCCTGGAAAGGATTTCGAAAAGGTACCGACCCGTATCCCGCCAGGATTCACCGGGCAACGCTGTCCTCCCTGCGAAAGGTAGACGAATTAGAATGGGCTTTATTGCGGTATTCTTGACTTTCTTTGGAAATTGTTCCGTTCGAAATTTTCATTCGATATTTAATCCTTAAATACCGTGACAAATTTGAGACTATAGCTTTTCTTCCGGGAAGCAGGATTAAAAATACCTGGCAAGGCCGCTGACTTCTATGCACGTAAATACTTCTTAAGAATTATTTGGACGTTCGCCACGGGTGTCGTACAGTTCCTTTGGTTGTAATATTGCTAACAGTATTAATATTATTTTTATTTATTTCACACCCAATAGCTTTGATCATTCACAGAATAATACATAAATTCAGTATTTGATTTTGAACCAGTACCCAGCCGATATGAATTATTTCTAAACGACTCTCCCACAATTTTAAATGAAAAAAAAAAAAGAATCACCGTGCGAAAGGAATAGCATTCGAAGGATGAATACGCGAGCGTCGCGAAACGTGCACGAAATTGACTATGCCGAACCCCCGATTTCGTAGCAAGCTGGATTATCCAGTGCGCGCGATTACATACAGGGTGGTCCATTGTCAGGCGGAAATTACGGAAACGCAAATTGGCCGGTGTGACTGTGACGGGTGCAGACGTGGGCCACGTGCTGCCGCCTCTGCGGTTCTGTAATCAGTAATACCAGTGTTCGAAGGGGGTTGAATAGGGACGGAGAGATCGGGGCGGATTTCTAAGCCGTAAGCTCTGTTGTTGAAACGATCAAGCTCGAATGTTGTGTTTCGCCAATTACGCGACACGAAATTGCCTGTGTGGCCTTTCATCGATAAATTCGTTTTATAATAAACTTATTGTTCTTCATCTTATGATTCTGATACAGATAAGTCGTATCTGCTTCGTTCTCTCTTTATCGTGCAGTTAGATCTGATTCGATAATATTCCTTCAGCTGATATGTTTTCGGTATCTTTAGAAAGGAATTGCTGCAGTGGATATTTTGAATTAAAAGAGGTATCTTAAGATATCGTTATTGCGAAATATTTTTTGCGCTATAGATAAATCGATCTTGATTTCTTTAATTTCATTGCTGACAGAATGTTGCGCTTATTACAACCCCCTACAGTTGGTTCAAAATATTCTGTACCTTGAGCGGCTAATTTTGACCTAACATAAGTTTAGGTCGCATTAGAATAAAATATCAAAGGTTCTCTATTTTGACAAGTTTGATCATGATTCAAATCGAAGGGGTTGAAAATCGATCGTTCCTCCCCGAGAGAGGAGATGCAAATCGAAGCGATAAGACGCTCGGTGCTCGATCCTTGTTTGCGGTGTTAAACCGTAGGACGCGGCTTACGACGTCGCCACAATGGTGCAATAACAATTACGGGCCATTCTCAAATTCATAGTCGCGTCGGCTAATGCGATCGACGATACACGTTACGGGTGGCTCCGCAAACACCAAGGGTGGCTGTGCCAAGCCGCCGGAGTTGAACTCGAAGGGGTCGTGCCGGATCCACGGATACCGTCAGCCCCCGGGATCTGTTGGCAAAAAGAAGAGAAGAAACGCCGGTCGAATCAAAGGGCGACGACAATGGGGCCACCCCTGAGTGTGTGAAACGTTCGCGACGTTATTCTACGCGCCGCCCTTACGCTCGTCTGTCGGTGACTTTTGTAAATAGAACACGCGGGTTCCTCCTCTTCGAATGGATATCCAAATTTTTCTTCTTTTAAATTAAACACAATTATTATTATTTTTGTTCTATACGTTAACCCCAGCGCTTCTAAATACATAAAATTGAAATAGTTTGATAAATATAATGATAGTATATAGCAATAATCGAGTACTACTCTTCGTTTGCTCTGGTAATTCACGATTTTATTCATTTTCCAACGAATCACGAGGTTTTCGCGTGAAACCGCTCGATTCCCCGAACAATCTCGCGTATAATCAAATCTCTCTGTTTCTCAATACGCGATTGCCCGAAAATTTCGTCAATTTCTCGATGATTGGCGAACTTTTTTCGACCACGTGACGGTCGAAGTCGATCGATTTCGCGTATCAACGTCGGGGATCGACGGACTGGTGCAACATGACGCGTGATTCCCGACGAGATTTTCCCAAAACTTAGCCGTGACCGATAAGCGATAAACGAAGAAAGTCAGATATCGGGAATCGTTCTTGTCGATCTCTCGTTCGGTTATCTAATCGACTGGCTGATAAGCGGAGACGCCAGTTACGATGCATACTGAAAAAAAATTAAACGAAAACCAAGAAACTCGATCCTCTTTTGGGTACGATCGATTCGCGTTTCTTGGAAACGATACGATCGAGATGACGCAGCTGTCTGATACCACTTAATTGATTACAGAAGTGGCTATCGTGGCCAATTGATTAATTTCGTACATAATCGATTAAAGTAATCAAACTTTTTAAATTGTGATATTTTTGGATCACCAACGGCGTCGATCTTCGATGATAGTTTGTAACGTTGTTGAATTTTTATAATAGGCGATGATTTGACGGAGATTAGGACATGAAATTCTTATTTTAGCTTCACTCGAGATATTGTTAATGACACTTGAAAAGTGACAAAGTACGATCGATGTTTTTTTTGTAAAATCCTCGAACGTCGAGTAATCGAATAATTGTACGACAGAGCAATGAAGAAGCTCGATTAGAACAATTTAGACGAAATTAGGAGCGTTGAATTATTAAAGCGGTATAATTATATGACGCGCGCTATGAATTATGTCAATTTTCTCAAGTCTCGAGATGGTATCTCGTCGAGACCGTGCCAATCGATCGTGACTCCGAAAAAGTTGCTCGAATTACAGCCGTTCTGACAGTGGCCACGAAACGAGTTAGCGGCTTGTAACTGTATCAAGTTGGCCGTGACACGGCCGTGCATAAATCACTCTTGCCGCCTTAACAGAAGCATCACCGGCATAACGCGCGAGACATCGCGTTCGAAAAGGAGCCTACGCAACCGTATGTTTTCGTCTGAGAAGAATGCTAATGGGATTAATCTGTAAAAAAAGAGAAGAGTTCGTTTGTCACCTAACACCAAAGCTATGCAATAATTTATATTCAGCACGTGTTAAAGTTCAAATTTGTCCCTTTAAGTTTTGAAAATTGTAATTTATCAAATTTTATCCCATCACAGAGGTTAATGCTTGACTACGTTTCGTTTCACAATTTTATATTAAAACGGCATGGAATGTTTTGAAAATTATTTATCAGAGCAAACTGATACGTAGAGGAAAAATTTGAAAGCTGAATTTTGCAAGAGGGGTTCGTGGCGATCGAAGGGGGTGCACGAGGGGTTCGAGAATCTAGCTCGATGGAGCGAAGCGGCGTCGGAGAGAAGCGTAGAAGCTGATTCAATCATGATAATTCCTCGAATGAAATTTACCGCCGACCATCACGCACGTAGCCCAGTAACGTAGCACGAGGTTGGCTTCCGAGGGTGCTTTGGTAACCGGGGGATGTTCGCCACCCCCCGCCGTTCCCAATCTAATAATACCAATTGACTCGAGCGGCCGGCGAATGCTCGATTTGCGGTGGTCCCTCGTCTTCTTCGCGGTCTACGCTCTTATCCTGTTAGCCTGGCTGCCATGCCGTTTGAAAAGTGCCCGCCTCTCGAGTGCCACTTTTCAACGGGTTTCATTCGATTTGAATGCGTTCTTCGGGAAAAAACTCGATTCGAGGCTCGACGGAAATATGCTATTCATTTCCCCCAAAATTGGCCGGATTGAAAATGGAAAAGATTTTCATAGAAACTTCATTCACAAATGAAAATCTGTAAATAAATAAATCTTCTGAAAAGGGTTAAATATAGGATCTACATCATACGGGTCTGAATAACCATCCGTACGTAGACAAAATAGAATACAATAAAGTCAGAGAATACCGAATAAATCTGTCCCATGCTTAAACGGGGAATTTAATTTTGAACGAGACATTCAATTTATTGAATCTTTCAATAGCCAGCTTCCAGGAGGTTCCGAATTTCCCTCGACGTGTTAATGACCGACCGAAGGCACGCCAACGTGTTTCCAGCTTGTTCCTCGGCGCTCCTAGAATAGACGAACATCCGATGTTACGTATTCTCCTGGACGGAAATTCTTCTTTAAATTTTGCATATTCGAGCTTAACGCAACGTTATTCTCGGCCTATCGAGGCCGCGGGAGGGGGTAGAAGGCCGCGAAATAATAAACAAACGGATTCCATTTTCTCGACGAGGAAACCGTTCGTTTCCATCGAGGAAAATCGACTTTGCGTACCGAGAACGCGTCCCCACCCCATCGACACGCGCATCCCTTTCGGAGCCTCCTAGTTTATGCACCCTCCAGGTTCTCGACATGTTGCGCGCATTGTCGATAGTCAAATGCATAACAGGGTACGGTGTAAAAGCGGCACGCATGGATGGTCCAGGTCCCAGGCAATGCCAGATGGGTGACTGATGCGACCAGCAACCCCGCGTCAACGTGAAACGACGAGTCGAGTGACAGGGCAGAGACCCGAGTCGAGGGTCAAGTCGACACGATATTACATTTCCTGTCGATTTATTCGAGACTAACGAAGCGCGGCACGAAGGAACAACGGGTGGCGCGTTTTGCCTTCGTCATTCCAGGCTAATAGCGGCGTTTCGAATTTATTTTTTTATTGGAATTCTTTAGTTATTCCAGATTTCCGCATTCTTGCCACGGTTTATTCTAAATTACAATTTCCTCGTTGTACGGTTAAGGGGCTAGGTACCGTCGATAATATGGGAGAGAATTAATTTAGTTTTTCTTTTGTTAAAAAATGACCAGAGATTATTTAAAATCTGTAGGAGCAAATTGTTTGTACAATTCGGTTTTCTGCGTTGGATTGATTTAATTTCAAATTGTTCAACGAAACTTGTACAAAGTAATTTTATGGATCCTTCGAAGGTAAATTCCTCATTGAACCCCATCGACATTGAAGAGATAAGCGATAAATCCTCTGGAGTGGTTACGTTCCATAGGAGAACTCGCCTCGCGCAGGCTCTCGTGTGACAACTTCGGCGCGTATGTACGAGCACGCGTTACACGCTCTCGGTACCGCGGTTCGTTTCACGGGCATTTTCGTTCTATTCGAGTGTCCGCAGCTGTCACGGAAAAGTCGGTTGAGCGCCGGCAAACATTCCTTTTTTCCTCGAGGCTTCGCTCCATTGTTCCGCCTGTGGATCCTCGACGGTGAGGCCTCGGTAAGAAACGATTCCGTTCTGGTCCACGTACGGGCAAAGAAGAAAAAAAAAAAGGAACCCGGTCCTCCCCTTTTGCCATCCCCGACATTACGTTCGACAAGGTAACACCTTCGACGGTACGCACACACAGGGTCGCGCGGAGGCACCCTCCTTTCTGCGTGGAGCAGGGGCAGGTCTGTTTGATTCAACGACGAGCAGGATCCTGCTATAGTTACCCGTCGTTTCGCGTTGCCCCTGGCGCAGGACGCGAATAATCACGTAACAATGGCTGCCGTGAGCACACTAGAAAAACAGCGGCCATTGTGAGCCGACGAGAGGAACGTAAAGCGAACGAAGCCCCGGCTAGCGTACAACACCGGCTTCTCCTCTCCTCTCCTCTGCTCTCCTCGTCCTCTTCTATCGTCGGCTTAATGTGATTACACGAGCGTGCAACGCGCGTCGCACGGTGCTTCAGGCGATTGACAGTCATCCTCGTTAATGGTGTTTTTAAAAACAATATCCACGTGCCCCGCGGGCTGAGAGGAGTCAAGGGTACTTCTGGTTAACTTATTCGCGCCACCCTGAAACGGCGCCCACGGATTTTCTACTTGCTACAAGGGGGATGAATTTTTATGGGACAACAAGCTTTCTTTCCTTCCTTCGTTTTTCGCTGTTCATTTTCATCTTTGATTACCGATTTTTCCAAATTTATTGTTGCTTCAACCCTTTCGCCTTTCCTAACTCTGTAATCCCAATTGTATATTTTTAGTTTAGATCGTTTAAATTAATAATTTTATGCCAGAGGATTAGATATTCGATTATTTTCTCCGCTATATCAGAAACTTTTCAATTAAAAATTAACTAATCCATGTTCAAGTAATTTTCACTGCACAAACTTTATAGAATTTATTTGACTCGGAGGAATTTTTTCACTTTGGTTAAAGACACATTGCCTGTCAAATAGCAAGTCTAATTGACCAAGTCTCAAAGGGTTAAATTTCACAAAACCTATTTCTACAAAAAATCAGTTCCAGATCGCAGATTTTGTGCTTGTCGAATCGCGTTAACCTTCGAACGAAAGGAAAAAAGGACCCTGAAGGGGGGACTCGCGGTTTCGGGGCCCTGTTCCCGCCGCTTTGAATTCGCGCGCGGACCACGTGCGTGTCGTCTCCCCAGGGACGTCCCACGGCGGCAGAGCGTATTGAACGCGAAACGGAAAGCATCGAACCGTGGCGACACGAGCGTAAGAGCAGCGGGTCTAAGGCGAATTAAGGTCGTATTATTTGCGTCGATAATGAAATTTGACGACATTGTGCACTTTACCGGTGGCCTATTGTGAGAAAAAAAAGGAACGAAAGAAAATGGTGGCTTCGGCAACCGCCGCCTCTATTATTACGGGATCGAGCGTTATCCGACTCGGACGGGACGTTGCGTTCGCGGCGGCTCGCACACGCGTGAAATCCGTCGCTCGTTACACGTTTTGTTAATCTCGACGCGATAGCACGCGGGAACGCGAGCTTCCTACCGGCGCTGGTTGATATTAAACGCGTCAGATGGATATCACGCGGTACGTTTAATTTCCGTGGACGGTGACCGGAGACAACCGCCTTTCGATCGATCAGCGATGATCGATGGCCGATCGTGATTCCAGACTTGCGCTGATGGCTTTCACGGCTTGTTTCCAGAGGGTTGGTGATTCTCGCATTGCGATTCCATGAAAATGCTTAGCTGGTTCGCTTTTGTTATTTTTATATCGACGAATTTATTCTCGTTACCAAAGATAATTGTTTCGATTTAAACCGAGCAAATATTCAATTATTGATTCATCAAGCAGATTTGTATTTCAGATACTCTACAGAATAAATTATATTAACCTATCAATTTTTCAGACTATTTTAAAAATATTTGCTAAGCTAAGGTTATATGGTAGAACCTCCGTATCTAAAATAATTTTATTTAGAAGGTTCGGATTCTTGAATTTTTCAGAAAATTGAACGATTTACATTAGAAAAATGATAATTTATTTCATAATGTATGCATAACATAAATACTGTTTACTCACTTTTGTTCTTCCAACCTTAATCTGCCAAATTGCATATTTTTTTAAAAATTAATAATTCCGCTGGGGTATTTTCTTGTTATGAAAGTTTCAGAGTGCGTTGGAATATCATTTATGATATAATCTTTAATTCTTTTAATAATTTATTCGCTTATGTTACATCCTAATTATTATTTCGTCTTTAATAAACAAGGCTATGCGTGTACCTTTTAATGACACGTTGGTACACGTTGTTGTCAAAATCAATTAACCCGCAATATTTACCCGACCGATCCGTGCTCGGATAACGGAGATTCTACTGTACTTCGAATTGCTCGGAGGTGAAATCAGTTTTTAGCCGATCGTACAACACCGGGGTGTCTGCAAAATTGACGACACCGTTCGTTTGTTGATTCAGAAGGAAGAAGAAGAAGCGGGAGCAGCCGATAAGCGGCGGCTTCCGCGAAGTGAACCGCTCCTGGCCCCCAGGGTTATAAAAGTGAAAATTCCTGCCTCGTTTGTTTGCCAGTCGGCCACAGCCTCGTGGAAACGTTCTTTCACGTCTCCGATCACCGGAATCCTTTTATTGTCCCGGAGCTCGAAATGTAACTCGCGGCCCGTGAACGATCTCGTTTTCGGCTCGCTTTTGCGGCCCGGGCCAAGACACTCCAGGTCGCCGACGTGTGTGGCCCGCTCGTTCGCTGCCTCTTTATTGGGTTTACACGGCAATACGGGGCCGCGAAGAAAAATATATTATCCGACCACTGTATAATGCCTCCCTTCGTAAAAACCGCATGTTACGAGATTCCTTTTCCTATCCGTTCTTAAATCTTCCTCTCGCTAGCCGACGATTCTCGCTTTCGTACCAGAAATTTATGGAACTATGTGTCCCAAAAATTTTAAATTAATGTAACTCCTGGTAAAAGATACTAATTTACAAATTATTTTATATTGCGTTAAAATGAATTTTCACGGTAGACGGACGTAACTCTTTAAAATTTACATTTTGCAAATTAAAATTCGAGAGCACCAACTTCTTCTTTTTAAAATGCAAAGTATCGTTGTAACGAGTGTAACTAAATAAAACACATTCTCATCGCCGATTTCATCACGAGGAAAAGAGTATACAGAAAAAAGGAGAAAAAAAAAACACGGGGGCTAATTAAAACCTGTAGCCCTCCTTGTAATTAAAACACGTCGCTGTCAGGAGGGGATCTCCCGGTTCATGGCTTATCGATGAGATTTCCTGAGCTGGTTGCCCGAGCAGCTACGTGATTGGAATACGGTGAAATTGTTCCCAACGTGGTCGTTTTCCATTCTCGGGAAAAGAGCCGGGCTCCATGAAAGGCACCTGCAACGAGCTGGCCTACATAATGAAGACGTAAGGGCAGTGCACCGTTTTAGCTTCTTGTAATTAATCGCGATGCACCGGCTTCCGCTGTCCGGGTCGGCCGATTATCTCGAAAAACGCGCTATTCGTTTCAGACAACCTTCCTTTCGGGACCGAGATAAAAAAGTGACGATAAAAAATCGTTCAAGAATTTCTAATCGCCCCTATATAACCTATAATTGAATTACATTTCATGATTTGTAACTTTTATCTCAACACTTTGTAAGTAAACTGACAAATACAAATTTCACGGTGAAGGGTTGAGTTTGATAAAGTACATACTTTTCGAATTAAAGAAATTTCCTGACCCATGGCAATCTAAAGAGATCAAAAATCGTATTTTCCAAAAGAAAAGCCTGAGTATATCCCTCAGGAGGCAGGGGTGCACCGTTCGCAAAAAAGAAAGGGATGTCTAGCACAGGGGGATGAAGACGGATGAAAACAGCTCCAGTCAGCTGCTTTCTTGGCAAATCCAGAGCTAGCGAGGGGATTCGTTTTGCCGTTTTAAATCGATTTAGCCGAGTTTTTCAGCGGAGCCCAGGTATAGTTATTGCACGGTGGCTGGCCGGCGTTTATCCGACCTTTAGCTGCCGGTTGAAAAGGGAAAATATCGAAAGGGACCGAGGGAAAAGAGGAGACATCGTGTACTTTCTGTACACAAACACGCTGTCCTGCGCTATCGCCGCCGGGAGATGTTTAACGTTTCGAACTGTTTGAGAATAATATTTACACGAGACGCGCGCGTATAGGACCTTGGATGGCTGCTTCCGGTTTACGCTGGCGCTCGGGGGAACCGTGCTTCTTATCGGTGCCGGGCACATTTTCCAAATAGTCATTGGTCATGCACACGCGTGCCCGTCGTACCCCGTGCCGTGGCCTTTCGTTATTAATCGCGGCGATCCGTTTGTACCAGCCTCGCACCGGCGACGATTAAATCTGCCTTCAAAGTCGCTGGCGCGTGCTTGTTGAACTTCTCGTCGATGTTTATCGACGCTCGTCGTGGAAGGTTTAACGATTCACCGGTGTACATCGATCAGAGAACTGATTTTGTATTTTTGGCCGCGAATGATGTCTTTCTTTCTTTTTCTTTCCCTCGGAATAAATTTATCGGCGTTCGCAAGTGTATTCAACGATTAATTTCAGCTCGTAACTCAGATACGTTCGTATATTTTTTAAGCAATTTGATAATGTAAAATGAGTTCTGATTTTGCAATTCGAGGGTGGTTCCATATAGTTGTAGGTTTTATACGTTCCAGAGGTTTTCTGGTACTTTTCGAAAGAAGTTCATCAATTTGGCGAAAGAACCTCGTCGACCGAGAGGAACGCGAGCGAAATGACAAAACGCGAAGCTCGAAGGTACGCCACCTACAAGCCAGCCTTCGCCTACCAAAGGTAATGGTCGTATGGTGCAATTACCTGGCGTGACTTGCATTTTGCACCCTTCACGTCGCCGATGACCCACCACTCTCTTTCTTTCGTGCTCCGGGTTGTCGACGACCCTGCGTCGAACTGAATTTTCACAGCCGACTCGTCGATTTCCTCGCTGTCGATCGATTAACGACCTTCCAAACACCGCTCTAAATCGACAAATAATATTCCTGTCGCACTAGCTTGTCGTTGAATAATTGCACTTATTATTGCTTCAGACATTTCTTTACTTCCTACTTATACATAGTGTGTCATTATCACCTCCAACATAATTACATAATTAAAATTTCTTTCGATAGAACAATCAAGATTGCTTTAAATTAATTAGCAACCCCTAATGACCACATACACGAGTATTTAGTTGTCAAGTATTTAGTGTCATCATCAGCTCCAACATAATCATAATAAAACGATTAAAATTTCTTCGGACAGAATCAAGATTGCTTTAAATTAATTAGCAACCCCTAATGACCACATATATGAGTTTTTAAAGCGAGTTAATTAATTTAATGATAGTAAATTAGCAGTTTAATAACGAATGCATAAGCAATTAATAATTTAATAACGGGCTGAACTAATTAAAGTGTAAGAGGAACGATGAGGGCTCCTTCCCCTATATTGTAAGTTTTCCTAAGGAATCCCATTCGACGGTGTATACGGGGTGGCTCTTAAATCATCGCAGGTGTATTCCTCCCGCAGAACAAGATCGTCGAATCAGTGTCCAGGATGCCGGAGATCGGAAGGAAAAGAAAAAGAGTCGCGCGTTTAAGAGGCGACTCTCGTGGTCGAAGAACGAGCCCTCGTAAAGTTTATCGTCGCGTTAGAAAGCGAGACGAGGCTTCATGAGGATGCACAGGTGGGACAGAGAGGATTGTCACTCCTTCCTCGAGGATTGTCAAAATAGCCGATCTTTATGTCGCTTTTATAGCCCTTTGCTCGCGGTCGTAACGAGCGTGAAATCCAAGCTTCTCTTCCGGGCCGCAGGATGCCTCCTCCTTCTTCTTTTTCTTCTTCTTCCTCCTCCGCCTTCTTCCTCTTCGTTCTTCTTGTTTTGTGAAACATTTTTCGAGAAGTCGTGGGCAAGCGTCGAGAGCCTCCGCCAGGGTCTCTCGAAACACATGGCGAACAAACGAGCGTCCAGAGAAAGACTTTTACCCCACGGGGGGCCCACGTGGCTTTTCAACGTCGTGTGCACCGTCGTCCCCGGCGAGCAAAAGGGTGTTTGGTTACGGGTCCTGCAGGGGTAAAACGGGAAAATGTTCCTTGCGGCCCTCCTGGAACAATATACAACAACGGTCCTGAGGGACCGGGCCTGCCTGCGGCTAATTAAGGAGACCGATTCCACGGAAAACTTTTGCCACGAAACGGGATACTCGAACCTTTACAATATCCCCGATAGAATGATTTATTTTTAACGAGTTTCAATATTTCTGAAAATTCGATCTCCTTTTTTCAAATTTTAGACTGGCCCTTAATCCATGCTTTAATTTATACTTTTCTTCTTTAAAAATATTAACGAAATAATAATATTAGACACATAATGTATTTAACATTTTTTTTTATTTAGAATTAACTAAATATTGCGGGTACATTGCTAAAGACATAGCTTTTCTATATCCTTAGAATAATCGTGATTGATTCTTGCAATCAAGGAAATTTATTTTCGATGTAAGTAATCGAGCATCGATTAAATGCTTTGGCGCTAAAGTTTTGAAAGTGAAATTAATCACAAAACGGGCTGGTTATCCAGACCGTTACACGCGGATTACCAGCTATACATCAGCTCGTCGAAAGACGCGACGAAAAACTGTCCTCCTCGCGTGTTCTCCGGACACGGTTCCCTTTCTCGAGCAAATCCTGGCCGGGGTCCTGTTGAAGAAGGCGCGTGGCCAACCTGCAATTATTACACGCGGCTCCTTTTAACCGGCCAACGGAGTGGACCATAAAAAATCCTGTCTGCGGTGAACGCTATCGGACCGTTTCTCCCCGGAAACGTTCTAATTTTCGACACAAACTTTTTCCCGCGACCCTTTCGCGCGTCCGGCTATCGTCCTGGCTCGTTGTGCCGGTTTTTGTTGTGCCCAGGACGACCCACTACCTGTTATTATCGCGTGACGGTCCACCGGTGAGAACATAAAGCTGTCGACCCCGATGCCTTTCGCACTCCCTTCAAACTAGAGGAAAGACGATGCTTTCCCTCCGTTCCCCGTGTAATCTTGCCGGATCTTATGGCGTTTCGGGATTGCGTCCACCTATCTAAGGAACGTCTTGTTGTCTGTGTATTATTTCGAATGGTCGTAAACGTCTTGTTAAACCGCAGGTTCGACGCTGTTTTATTTATTGGCTAAGTATAAGCGAACAGCGTGAACTACGCTCGGCGTCCCGACGATGTTAATTAAGGGTTTGTAAAGGTTACCGGTGATGATGGTTCTGGATTTGATTATAGTGTATTATTGCCACGAAGCAATTCGTTTGCTCGAGTTTGTTGGACACTACTTAACCCCCGAATAATCTAAATTTAATTTTGGCTTCTTCGTTTCTTATGCTTTAAAGTTTATCTTAAATACGATATATTTCCAACAACTGAATATTCCATTTGGAATCTCCAAATTGTTTTCGGTATAAAAAAAATGTTATATAAATATCTGTCTAAGTCGAAATTTAATCCTTCCACGGTCAAAGGGGTGTCAATTTCCCGCCTCAGTTGTACTCAGTGTCGTTCAATTAACAATTTCAATCGACACTCGGGAACGATCGAACTCGAATACAAGCTTTGACGACAATCGTCCTGAAAATCAAAGGGAATCGTCCATAAATTTGATGCGCCGACGGCGGAGGTGGCCACGTTCCACGGTTTAATGGCAGCGGGTACGCCGGGCCCTCGTCGTTTATCGCGGTTTCTCCTCGTAAAAGGATCGTACGCAAATTCGATGATCGACGCTTTTATCGACGCCTCGGTCCCGTTTCGAGGCGCGATAACGGAAATGCGACATTTCGCGTTGAAAATTGCGGTTCGTCCGCGCGATCAGGTGGCTCGTAGCCGCCAGGGTGGGCCCCGGTTTCTTTTCCCAGCTTGTTGTAAAGACGGTAAACACAGCAGGCGGGTAAGATTCGGGGACTATCGAGGAGGGCAGGTGTTCGCGACTTTCATTAAACTTCTCCTTCCTGCGGTATGAAATTATTTTGCGTGGCCGACTCAACGACCATGTTGTTCCTCTTCATCAAGCCAGGACATTTCCGGCGACGACCCTTTTCCTTTTCTTCGCGCTCCTTTTGTCGGTCCCCAGTATTTCACGGAATATTCTACCCACTTTCAATTGAAATTTGATGAAATTTGAAGAAAAAGAAATAATTTATAGAAAAACTTTTAGTTACAATTCTGTGAGCAATTTTTCTATTATTAACAGAGTTTAGTCAAGGATACAACGACCAATTCGTAAATTATTCTTGCACGGGCTTGAAAATTTCCGAAACAACGTAACAGTCTGTCGTTAAAGTATTTACCCCGTTTTAAAGTAGCGACATCATGATCGCGTCAACGCCCCACGGGACGGCGGTAAAATTAATTACAAGTAGCCATGGCAAGTAGCTTTGGGCGTCGAACAAGGTAGCAGTGTCGTTAGCCAAAACGCTTCCCGTTGCCTGTTCATGGCCATCCAGAGAATAGGGAGGCCGGTTAAACAGGGATGATATTCAACTTTCTTCCCCGTGAAAACGTGGATGAAAGGTGGTGGTCCCCCGCGGGTCGGCCGGTTCTCGTCGTATCTCGCCTCGTAAAAGGTCGGCTCAATTACTTCGATGAATCTTCAATTAGAGGAGGGCCCGGTTGTCGGTCGTTTTACGGTGGAGGGTGGTTAATGCGCGGTTCGATAATAAAGATTCGGATATCGGCGGCGGAACGGATCGAAAAGGGAAAAGATAGCGTGAAATTCGAGAACGATTTCGCGAAAGGGCGCGTTAATCGTGTGTTAGTGAAGAAATCTCGACGATGCCTCGTTTCTTCTCTCTCTATCTCATGTCGGCCCCCGTCCTACACTGTATCTTAACGACGTAATTATATATTCCTCGTTTGGTGGCCGAACGTCGGGTGCTTAAATTGTCACGAGCATTAACGACGCCACGATTTGTTTACGGAATCCGCAAATTTACACGCGTCCACCGTTCGTTTCGTTCGTTCGTTTCGAGGGCGAAAGCCTTTAAAGAATCGAGGTTCGCGTCCCGTTGGCTCGTTAAACGGCACCGAACAACGGAAGGGAGAGGAAAAAAGGATCGTGGGCTCGGCCTACGCTAGCCCGGGTAATCGGGAATTAATTAAAGTTTATGTTGCCGCTGTAAACGTTTATAACTTAGTTGGGAGAGGGGACAGGTGTTTTATTCCCGTGCGACGGGCACGTGCCGTCCTTCCAGAGCGACTCGTTTATTGCTCTCCTCCGCTTTCCCCCCGGGCTTTATTTTCTTGCACGGTACACGAACTGTTCGTCACCGCTCGAACAAGTCGTCCCGTTTCTTTCGGCTCGTTGAAATATTTAGAAAAATCGAGGAGGCGACGGCGGCGTCGGCGGCGGCGGCGGTCGGGGACGCAACAGGTTGCACGAGATCGTTCTGACCCGGGCTTGGGTCGTGGTTAAATTTATCAAGGGAAAACCGTTTTGTCAATTTGGTAGGTGCAACGATCCTACGCTTCGTTTATGGTCCTCGATTAAATACGGATCGGGCTGGAAACGCGACGAAGACGAGCCGTGTGTGACAGCGTATCAAAAATCTTTTTGAAGGTTTGAAACCACTTTCGATGCTTTTCCTAATAACAGAATAAAAAGAAATGTATCAAGATCTAAATCTCATTTTTGCACACAAAAGATACTTTTACATACAAAAGTAAATTTAAAATTCGATTTAATATTAAAGGCAAAAGGTTAGATATAAAATCTTGCATATTAAACAAACATTTCTAACTTTTGCAATAATTGATCTTAATTAAATGTCTCGTTGAATATAAAAATGTTCAAAATTTCAGTTTCTTTTTTTTGTTTATGGATATTATTGCAAACGTGTATATGTAACAGACTCCGAATTGTAGACACAGAGTTATCTTGTTATCAGAGGTGAATAATTCTCATTAATTCGAGACTTTTGATTCAAACGCGGTAGCGCGACACCGACGAGCGGCGCCTCGAGACTACGCTACGATCCGGTTGTAAAACGTGCCCGGCTAATATTGAATTATGATATCGCGAGGCGTAGGTACACTCAATAAAATATTAAATTCCGACAGATAAGCCGCGTACACGGTCGTTTATCTAACGAGCCCGGGGTATCTCATTAAAATCCAGTTCCCGAAGTCGCGCCCGATGCCCGATAAGGAACGTTACGTTTTCACGCTCGTGCGCCTCGTTCGTTGGCCCAAAGAAATCTACCCTAATTTCTTGCTAATTAAAAGAGTCCAAATATTCCCAGAAATCTTGAAATCTAATTTGTATCAGCGCGGTAGCTGACGTTAATGTACCTATTATTTTAATTAATCAATTTTATTGAATTCAAGGTGTTAACAGTGATCAGCGTGGAAAGCAATTAGCCAATATTATAACACTCATAAATTTTTAGCTTTTTATCTTATACTACCAGTTCAATTATTTTCTTTAAATTATTCTGTTACTAATTAGCACAGCAGCTGACGTGTCAATTAATTTTTAAATATCCACGTTCCAAATTTAACCTCTTAGTTTACCTATATTATCAATGAAATATTAATGCTGTTTACTTTATCTTTCTTTTAATTATATTAATATATTTATAACATTGTGGCACGTTGGTGGGCCGAGGCATTAAAAAATCAACTGAAAACATTTGCGCCCCGTTTCACGATGAATGACGAATCGAGGAACGGCACGAGAGGTAGGGAGGAGTAGATTGGCGAGTCGCGAGAACGTGTAACTGGTATTCTCGGTTAAAGCAGGAATGGTCGATGGTTCGTTAGGCATAGCAGTTTTTAAGGGCTGGCTCGAAGGAGTTTTTCGAGGCAGCTGCGGGGCGACGAAGAGGAACATACTTTCTGCCTCTCGTTTTCTCTTTCGATGCTTTCCCTTTCCTTATTCCCGTTCCGAAGCCGGCATATGGACACGAAGAACGCCTCCTCTTCCATCGGCGCACGCGAAAAAGGCCTCGCCAGACGTCTTCGAGATTCGTTTCCCTCGTTAAAACAACGAGAAACTTTGCATACCGTTCTTTACATTTTTGTTTTTTTATTTACAGTTACTCGTTTTTGTTTTGCGTTTCGCTTAGAAATTCTCCGTTTCGAGCGGATCGACGTCGAGTCGCTAATTAAGAATCGAACTTTGCCTCCCCGTTTTCTTACACGATCGTAAATTATGCGAATGGAGGTAACAAGTTTCACGGTGATGAAAATCGAGCTAATTAAGCGGTCGTTTGATAATTAGAGCAATTTTCATAAGTCATTGATAATAAACCTGTAATCGCCACGTTGCAATTAAAGTGTCAAGAGACGAATATAGATAGGAAAAATATTCATACGAATTGCACTTTTCGTTCGCGACTGTCGCGTTTACCATTGTCTTCGCACCTTGCGGACAAACGAGCCTGTTTCTCGTCTAATTGGACATTGCCATTCTTCGCTAACGATCTGAATTTTTTCCCCATTTTTTATGGAAGCAACGATACTAATTCTTCTCTGTTTCGTTCGTTTCTGACAGCATCGAGCGTAATTTGATTAACATTCTTTAAAACTTTCCCGGTCATTCGATTTCCTAATTGAAAAATAAGTAACCCCTCGAGCACCCTTTCGGGCAACTTATCAAACTTCAATTTTAAATTCATCACGCATCACCGTGGGTACAGAAGTAGTTAATATTTCACGGAGTTGATCTTTTTTCTCGACTTTCGGCCAATTTCGTCTTTCAATTCTTCCTTTCCTAATTGAAAAATAATGAACCTTCCGGGCACTGTTCGAGGCGACTCCCAGGTATCATATCAAAATCTGTCTGAAATTTTTTACCACACCCGCCATTACGAGTAAGTACAAGAATCAATACCTGGGACGGTTAACTTTTATTCCAGAAGTTTCAGCTTTTACCATCCTAATTGAGGAATAATCGTTTCGTCGAAACCGCCTCTCGGATACGATTTTCGCTCGCTCGCGATACTTTGATCGGGATGAAAAGAAAGGAGGAAGACGTCGATCAGGTTGAAAGTTCACGACGCGTAGGTCGGTCGTGGCGCGATTTGCATAGGCTAATGAATATGTTAAATCAATTTCGTAAAACGAAGCTAATGCCGAGCGTAAGTGGGCAGTGGTCGCGCGCTCGCGAACGAGCCGTGCAGGCCTGTTATTATTGTAATAGCCGCGCGTGTAAAACCGCTTGTGGAAAATCAGCCTAATGTGACGTGTGCGGGCGGACGGGCGGGCAAGTCTTCTTTGTCCGGTTTGTCACTTGCAATGACCATACTTCATCGTTTCGCTATTATATCGACTGCCATAATGCCTTAGACGACCTGTACCCGAACTTTGATTCCGTTTAATTCGATTAAAATATTTATTCTATCGTTCCTAATCCAATTGTCTTAATTTTCATTGCTTAACACTTTGACTGCCACGTTACAGCTACTAAACATTCCATTCAATAGTAATTTTTAATATTTTGTTATTTTTTTGGAGGTAGTAAATTATTCATTTTGTTTCGAGAACATGAATCTTGTGTATGTTGAGGTATATGCAAAATTTCATATTAATCTTTTTGCTTGCATCGATTTTTCCTAACGTTCCACGTAAAAATTGCACTGATGGGTTGAAAGTGGAGCACCCTTTACATGTATCAAGCAACAAAGTATCAGCTAGCAGATGACATCATTGCAGGAAGGATATCGAAAATAGCAAACTGGTTGCAGCCCAACCTGTTTCCACGGGTCGTTATAATTAATATTTTCTGCATACCTTAAGAGCGCTTACCTGTGCCGTTGAAACTCGTAAGAATATCGAGAAATCCGTGAGACTTTATCTTGGTCTGTGTTCATCTGGATCCTTGAAACCAGCGCGATTATCCGGCAATCTGTGTCCCGGTTAATTAAATCCTTATTTATTTTTGGAAGCGCGAAAGTCGACGAGCATCAGTCGATGCTCGTGCATAAATAATGCCGACGGAAATACCGTGGATTTCATTTATTTGCCCGTAAAATCTATCAAATCTAAATATAAACGATGCAACAGTTAAGTCGAGAAAAAATGTTCGCATCGAAAATTTGGAATAAATCAAGGATTTGTACGCGATTAGACGGGAAATGGGTCAGCGATCGATTGAGTATCACGGCGGGACGATCAAGCGATGGTTGCGCGTTCGGTTGCGGACATTTATTAAATGGCGCACGGTGGGTGAGGGAATCGTAAACGATTCTTCGTGGCCGCCGGTTTACGAGACTTTCTAAGAAAAGGTACAGACATTAGAAACCGTCTGGCCGAGTTTACGAGCCCTTTACCGACGATCCACGGTTGCAAAACGTTCGCTCTCTCGTCAGATCCTCGACGGAGAACAAATGGTTATTCGATGTGACCGAGATTGTTGCGTTCCTTCGACTTTGTTCGCGTTACGATGACGTTTCACTTCGAATCCCTTGGATATCGAAAGATCTTATCGTTTCCCAAATTTTATACCGTTCCTTGAATATTATTTTCCACTGCAGACACCTTTTTATCGAATCACTTAAAAAGGCGGTTTTTTAAGGCGTAAGGTAGCAACGTTTGTCTGACAGACGACTCGTCCAGCAGTTCGCTGTCGACATGGACGATTTAGATAATTGGACCATAATTGTTGATACCACCCGAAGAAAAACGTCTTCCTCAAAGTTGGAAGGCTCCGCTGCTCGTCCTGGAAATAGACACGGGCGAAGCAACGAGCCGATGCACGCGTCGGGATCATTACGCTGACTCGAGCGTGTCATTATATCGTCATTAAACGGCGTGCAGTCTTGATGCGTCTTTTCGGTAACGACCTGGCTCGTTGCTAGCCGAAGGGAAAACCGCGTTTTGCGGAAGTCGTGCGGGAATACCGGCTGAAGCATCGCCGTTGTCGATTGAGGTTAATGCGGGAACTGAAGAAAACGGTCTACCGCGAGTCTGTCGGGTTTCTTCTTCTTCTTTTTTCCTCGAAGAATAATAGCGCGCCCGATTCGGTTAGTCAGTTTCTTGACACATTCTTTATGACGTTTTAATGGTCTAAATTCAGCCTCCGAGTTCCGTTATACTATTAAAAATTTGTTATGAGGTTATTAACGTTTCTATTATTTTAGCGAGATTACGGGGTTTAACGGCACGAGGCTGGGAGAGACACCTCGAAGACGAAACAAAATTATTCAGAAAATTATGTTCATGGATGCTAAGAGGTTTTAAGGATTTACATTGGCTATGAAATGCTTCGTAAATGTTTAAAAGAAAAATAAGTCCACCTCGTTAACACGTGGATAATACTGCAAATTTAATACAACTGAATAACTGAAAGGAAAGAAAACTAACATTATCAAGATAATGGCCATTTTATTAATTATAATTTCAATAGATGTTTTTGCTGAGACAACCGACCAGTCAATAAAAACAGATAACGAGAGAAGCGGTACCAAGAATAAAAAAGGAGAAAATGGAAATCCCTTGATTTCCATCAGCTTCCTTTTCCACGTCGGCGTCTCCTCTTTAACTTATTTTAATTGCACGCGTCTCCTGATCACGAGCGGCGAAATAACGTCCATTCGGCCGCCTTAATGAGCGGGAATGCTAAAACGGCGGTGGACCAGGGCCCATTTAACGGCCAAAAATTGCGGAATAGCCCGGTCGGAAGAGGCAGGAGGACCTCCTCCCACGTGAATCGGCCTCGAGAGATACCGTCGAACTCGTTAACGTGTCGCCCCGTACCTTTCTCGTGAAAAGGGAAAAATGAAGACACGGGGAATAGCGGGTGATAAGCGTTTGAAGAAGTTCGAGAATATCCTTTGAAAGAATATTAAACGTAACCCTGAGAGCAGTGCGTCGTATGTGGAGCACAGGGTGCGCGGATATCGGTATTTTTTTTTTTTTCGGACGGTTATGGTTTTCCTTTGCTTGTTCGCTGATGGCTGTTCTTAGTAATACGAGAAAAGAACTCGCGCCAATAAAACGATCGTTTATTGACGCAGGGTGTACACGGTACCTGCGAGGATGTCTCGTTTGGTACTTAAGTTAGCCATGTAGGGAGCGGATAGTTGGAGAACTTGGATCGTCATTAGATCGAGCCCTAAACTCTTCGATATCGATGCTTTGAAACTTTATCGGGTTTGAATACATTTAAAGGGAGATCGAATTGGCTTATGGGGTAGTATACGACCCCGTCGAGTAGATTTCAGTTACTGTGTGTTGAATAGGATTATGGTTATGAAATAACTTGATTACGGTATCTACGTTATTTATGCAATCTGTATTTGTAGATTTAGGTTATTATAGAATCAGGCTTTGAATTTCAAGCATGGAGAAATATACAATTAAAAGAATTTTGAATTTCTTCGCGAAATGGAGTTTAACCTAATCTACACTTTCTTTTAGATTATAAATGAAATAGAAAATGAAATAAATAAAGGATGAAATATGAGTTATAATACAGAATGGTTTCTTAATTTAATAAAAATTAGCTTACACACTGACAAAATAAGGAATTTAACCCCTTTGGTAGTTCCAGTGTTAACTCAACCCCGCACTCTTATTAGCGCTCACTGCCTTATCAGCGTATCAGCTCAGATTGGGCTGATACATCGAAATCGAACGAATCCTCGAGTTCTCTTCTCTTAATGGATCGAAAATTCATGAACGACACGGGTAAGGCTCCGGCAGATGTTTCCTAGGCGGTGGTTTCTGTTTAATCAGGACCGCCGCACCCAGGGTGCCGTGTTTCCCGATAGTGTCGAGAAGTCCAAGCGGGTACCAGGTGGCGGGTACAGCCTCGGCGGAACTCCGAAATTCCCGTCAGCCTTCAGACGACGTTCAATAACCGGAAGTACATTACTCGACGCATCCGCCCAACCGTCTACGTGTCCCCCAATTCCGTCTCGGCTCTCGTTGCCGGCGCAAATTCTCTCTCGCTCCATCTGTCTTCCTCTGGACCGTGGGTGCTGCCTCGATCACTGACTGAAGCGTACTAAATGCTCCATGACGATGGCTGACGATCATTTTCTTTCGTCGAAAACGCCTGGAATGCGTGTTCAAAAAAATATCACCGATTAAAATAATAAGAAAAAGAGCATGCTAAGTTTTCCTAGGGAAAATGGCCGTCCATAAAAGTTTACCAGGGATTATACCTTGACATTTACTTAGTTCATTGTCCGTTTTATATCGCTATTGAATCAAGCAACTCTCTTCGAAATGCATACTAATCCAGATACACAATATGTACACGCGAGACATTCTTACCCTATGTCACCATCTTCCCTAGGAGAGCCCACGTAACGCGAATCGTCGCGGCTCGAAGGAACAGCGTGGCGAGACGGTAATAAAGCGGCGCTCGGTTTATCAAGCCGAGTGTTTGCTCAATAATAAAAGCCACCGGCTGCGGTGTTGTAACGCGGCGCGGCGGGCCGAATTATCGGCGTGTCGTAACAATTGCTGCGGGCTGATCCCGTGGAATTTTACCACGGTGCATCTATCGGCGAGCGATTCGAGCGAGGGGAAATTATGGCGAAGGATACGCGAAATGCAACTTTCCGATTTCGTTCGAAAATCTCCTAGCAGCGACTCGAATTCGTCGTTGAAAAAGAAAAATGATTCGCGAAAGCTTTTGCTGAAAAAGAAATTGGAAAAATGTACGAGGTTGTTGTAATCGCGTGTCCCCGTTCTTTCGAATCGATAAGAAAATGCTGTGCACCGAGTCGTCGATCCGTGGGTCAAGTGAAAACCAGCAATCTGTCGCTGCATGTATGTTTCTATAAAGGGAAGAGGAATTAGAAAGCGTGTACGGTGTATCTCGTCAATGAATTTCGGTCCGTCGCGTTTTCACGCTAAAAACGGACGATCGCGGCACGATCAGAAGGAAAATCGAGGATTCCGCGAAGAGTAGCGCACCTGTTAACGGGGCGATCGGCGTTTACCCGGTTCGCGGCTTTCCTGACGCCGCTTTCTCGCGCCCCGCTCGAAAAGATACGCAAACACGCGCGCTCGCCGTAATAACAGTGCGGACGGAGCGTGTTGCGTGTTTTCAATGACGGATGTAAAAGCAGGAGGCGAGGAAGAAAGCGGTCAACCCTGTTAGACACTCCCTGTTTAAAAAGCGTTTCCTCTTTCGACGATCACCTTCTGTTCTCTAGATGCGAACCGTTTAAACGTAGATGAAATTATTGTATGTGTTTGAGAAAATTTGAAGGTGGGGCTGAAAGTAATCGAAGATCAATGAGCCACTTGTCAGTTGCTATTTGACTTTCTAAAGTATTCCAATAGGACGCATTGTAAAAATATCCTCCACAAATAAATGCATTTTAATCGAAAAATAATTAATTTGGATTCAGAAGTTAACACGTTGACTGCCTCATATTTTTGTTATACACTTTTGCCAATGCAGTTTTCATTTTATGAAACGCTGGTGGAACGCCTCATTAGGTATCGTTTTGTGCTCGGCGATTTCGCCTTTATCTCATCTATTGATGATAAACGTTGCCTTTTGAGTTTGGGAAATAGGAAAAAGTCACAGGGGGCCATGTCTGGAGAATAGGGGGGTTGTGACACCACAACAGTGTCGTGTTTCGTCAATAACTGTTGGATAAGCAAAGCAGTATACGCCGGTACAATGGTCGTTTTCTCCGGATTGCTTGACGCAAATTGCGCAAAACCTGTAAATAGTACTCCTTGTTGATTGACAGCGCAATCAACAAACAAAAAAAGAATCAGCTCTGTAAACGAGATATAGCTTACCCAATTTGAAAATTCTCGTTACTTTCTGATCACACCTCGTATATAATGGAATAATTAACGAAAGAGAAGGTACAATAAACCGTGAATGATTACATTTGAAACATTTGATTTAAGTGTGTCTGACCACACACGTCTGTTTCCACTGTGACTATAAATAAAACAATATCTTTGCAATATCATGCATCAGTCAATATATTGTTAATTATCAGAAAAATTGAAAGAACTCCGTCAGTCTATTAACAAACGTGTACCAAAGTGTCTCCAATCGCATCGGGCAATATACTTAATTAATTTCGCGACTCGTACGCGCGTACCATTTCCATGGATCGGTGGCGGCTCGATCGAAACAGAAGTCGGGGCAGGCCGCGTGTCGAGATAAACGGTCATTATTGCCCGGCCATGCGTTTCGTTATCACGGCAGAGCGGCGAATAATGAGCGGCGACTGGAGTAGCACGCTAATAATAAAGGCCCCGTAATTGAGCGGTCGAGTTCTCGAGGCGAGCAGCGTTGTAGGAAGTGAGCAGAAACGGCCGAGGGTTTTGCGTTCGTGTCGCGCAGGGACGAATGAATGGACCGTGGTCGTATAACAGGGCCGTCGCTGCTTCCGGTTTCGTCTCGGTAATTGAGAGCGTGCACGGTTAACAGTTATGCCCTTCGTGAGAATATCGCCAAGTTTTCCCCCGTTTATTTGCACAGAGATTCAATTGTTCTTCCTTTTTCGCCTCGGGGCCTTTCTTTTCGATATCTTTGTCAAATTATTTGCATAAAAACCGAATTTTCGTTCGGAAATTAAAATAGTATTCAATGAGAGTTTTAAAAACGCGACCGATATTCCGGGGTCGAGGCAAAAGCATTTCCAGCCACGAAGGATCAGCCTCTCTTCCCAAAAAGTGTTCCTGCATCCGGTTTCGAATCTATATTTGATCACTCGTGGGACCGAGCCGAGCAAAACGATGGAAACAGACTTTGGGAAGACGGTGGCAGGCTTTCGTAACAATTTGCATCGTTGGCTTCTCGTTAAATATGGATGCATTTGACGCGGATCCATATTTTGAGAAAGGGGGAGAACTCGTGACACGGGTGTGGCAACCGGTGAATATCCCGGACGAGGACGAAACCGACTGACAGACGGCGAACCGCATGTCATGGCCTCTCTGGTCCGCCTTATCGCGCCTCTGTATCGGATACACCCTCGCCTAGGGGGTTGCGGCTTCGCTCACGTTGTCCTCCGAGTCCGGACTTTCTGGGAAATTTCACGTTTGCTCGATGGGCGCTTATTTTGATAATCGAATTCTCTTGCGTTGGAAAATGAATGAACCGCGAAGCCCTCAGAAGCCATTAAACATTAACTTTACTAAATTCAAGCTTACTTTTTCCTTAATTATTTCGTTTCATGAAAGCTTTTCATTAAAAAATTTGTTCATCTACTACCCTTAATCATTTTTTTTACGGAAAACGAATACAACCATTTCCATGGGAGGAAATGAATATTATTTATTTTTCTGTGAAACCAATGGGGTCATGGTGTGTTCGAAGCATGTTCCCGTGAGAGTGTTTGTCGTTTTGAAAGGCAACGTTTTCAGAAACTGATGGATTTTGGGACACTTTCGGTGTTTTCGACCGATCATGTGTCCACCGTATGCGTGCACCAGTGTATGTCACGCGTTAACATATGTGGGTAGAGCGGTCGCTATCAAGGTTTCGTTCCGTTCGGTTTGTCTTTCTTTGGTTCTGTCTCGTTCTTTGTCAATTAGTGGTTCTCACAAATGTCCCCTTCCTGAACAACATACGCACGTGTTGAAATTTTAAACCTAAATGGTTTCCAGAATTGTAAGAATTCCATAAAGAAATAAGTCAGCAAAGTATTGACTGCAACGTTGTGGAAAATGCAAATAAGCGGCTCCTTCAATAAGAAATCGACATTGTTTGAATTCCTTTGTTTTTAATTTTTTACAGCTTGGATTTTCAATAGAAAAATTAAAAAAAATTCTATTATATGTGTCCTGTTAACTCAAATATCTCTGGTTTATTTTAGAATTGGGCATAAACGAGATTTTTAACTTTTATTCTTTACTACCCCTTTGATCACCTCATCCAGTTAGACTCTAGCACACGAAACGTGTCACTTAAAAATTACACGAGCGCGCAGAGGATTAATTACCGTAGTTTGTATAATACTCTGCAAAAAAAGTTGCCTTTTGTCGCACGGTGTAAAGCTAGGATTCTCGTCTTTAACGACTCGAAACCGGTATCCAGCTCGATTATTTTTCGCTAACGAACTTGTACATAATAGCGACGGGTAGGTGGGTGTCACTGTCCACGCTTAATGCGATCGCAGTTCACGATAAGATGCTCGGCCCCGTGGTGATCGTTAGCAGCCCGCTCGTCTCGTACGCACGCGCCCTGACGCTGCATTAGCGCGCGCGTGCGATCAAAATTCGCGGTTCCTCTCGTTAAAACCGCGGCCGCCGAACGATCTATCGATCCTTGCCCCGCTGGCCGTCGTTCAATGCCCGATTTGCATTGTAAATCCGTCAGTGTCGTTCTATCTGCTTCCTTGATGAACAGCCGGGAGATTGATGTCGCCGTTGAAAGTAACAAGACCGAGGTACGCGGCTCGGGGAAAAAAAGAATTTCAAAAGCTTGTGCTTGATTTAACGCGTTGATCGTCGCGGTTAGAACGAATCGTTCCTATCAAAAGTTATTTAAAAAAGAAAAGGTGAAAAATACTGACATCGTAGAGTTGTTAGATTCCTTTATTATATTAGAAATCTTACAAATAAGTAATTATAGTTCTAGGTTCGTTGCGATTCTTAATTGTTACTGAATTGCTGGGTGTCGAATGTTAACTGGTAAAATGTTTAGTTCTTTTAAAGGTACGGTAAGGAAGCGGTGGGGAATGAGGAGAAGGACTAAGGGATCCTAGGGTCATATACGTAATTGTGTACAGAGGATGAGACAGAGTTTTGGCGTTATCTAAACTATTCTAAATTAAATAATCTGTTAATATACATATACCGATATCCAAGAGAATTTTGGATCGTCTCTGAAGAGTTTAGAGGAAACCATACGAAATTTCTAATTAATTCAGTCGATAATTAATGCTATGTGAACTATCGCGATCATTGACCAGTCTTATTGCAAAAAAAATTGTTTTTAAACGTCCTCGTTATTGAGACCCCGTCGTTTCGTCCATCGAGAAAGATAAAAAAAAGGGAATCAGGGTCCGTGAAGGACGCGAGGAAGGCTGGTCGCGCTAGAACAAGATGAAACGAGTCAGGAGGGAGGTGTAAGGGGGTCGTCTTATCCCGAGGGAGACGAAGGCAACACGGGAAACCAATTAGCCGAGGAACGCCGCCACCGTGCCACTAGATACGAGAGCCGAGCTTCGTACCGTATACGTTCGAGTTGCTGCCGGTTCGACCGCGTTGTTACCATCGATCTGGTTCCTCATATCGTTACCTGCAAAACCCCATGGACGTCGATACGTGTCGCTTAAAATCCTCCTCTCCGTTGCCTTCTGCCAGACAGAATCGTCCTCGTGGCGGCTGTCGAGATACCGGCCTTCATGCGGGCAGATTTCTTTCTTGCCTCGCCGTCTATCTTTCTTCCATTCGCTTTCTTTTTGCCCTTTTTTTCGCCACGTGGCGGACGTGGTTGATGATGTCATCGTAGGGGAGAGTTTTCCTGCTGGCAACGATGGGGGTTGTCGAGACTTTCGTTTTCAAATTTAAGTCTCGAGCGCTACTTTATTTCAAAATTTGATTTTAGATTTGTCACATTTCCATTTTTCAAATTCTAAGCTATTCCTTTGGATTTAAAGTTCCAACGAATCTAATCTCCAGACACATTTAATTACGCCGCTGTTAAAACTCTGGCAACATTGTTGCAATCAGCGATGAGAACGACTGTCGTTGCATCGATAATCACGAAACTCGAGCTGGAAGAAGAGGAGCCAGGGATCTTCGATGGATCCAGGTTTTTCGTTGTCCGTCGTGGTTTTTTGAAGGAGCGCGATCATTTGGGAGTCTAATTTATACGGCGGTCAAATTAAAACGAATGCGTCGGTTGGACGCATCTGCGAATCTGTTCGTCGAAGCGGGAACCTCTTCGGGCGCGAGGAAAAAGAGTGGAGACCGGTCCGATCCACGGGGAAAAGAGAGAGGGAAGTATATTGTGATTAGGAAGGAATGTTGATTAGATCCATCAGCTGGTCGAGTGTTGGCCCCCCTTCCTTCGCTGAACCTTCTTGAAACTCCCGTCTGACCTAGACTCGAGGCTCCTTCGTGTTTCTGAACCCTGTTACGCGGAACTCCCATGAGCTTCCATTGGAATTTCTCATCAAAATTAATAACAATTTTTCGTCCTGATACTCGAACGTAAATTTGAGACTATGTTTGTCGATCTACGAAAGATATTTATTTATTATTATAGGTATAGGAGCGTGAAGGCCGAGCATTCGGGTTAATTAAAATTACTTCGAACGAAATAAAATTAACACAGATACGATTCTTGATCTATCCAAAGTATGCCAGGCCCGTCGTCGACCCCACCATCGATTTATACTGTTCATCTCCATACCGATTCTGTATTCCAGGGAGGTAACGGCTCGAAACACGACGTTTGCTGGCGAGTAGAAGATTATGTACACGCTCGAACACGCGTCGACTGTCAATACGTAATTGCTCTGGCATTCGTGGCACCTTCTTTTCTCTTTTATCTTACGATCGGGAGCCATTACTGTTGTCAAAAGTGTGGGAAATCCCTTGCTTTTCGCATATCGAGTACAGGGGTAGTTAAACATCTAATAAAAAGTGAAAAAAATCTTTGGCAATTTTTTGCAATTTCAATGTCTAAAATAGGCCAAATGTGTTATTTTCGCAGCTGGGATTGTCTTCGCCTAAATAATAGTATTTTCTTAAAAATTGAATTTTGAACGACTTCAAATTTCGCTTTCTACGACTTTTCCACCGGAAGGAAGTAGACGGTTCGAAGCTTTTTCAGTCAGCTATCCGGAAGGCGTCGTGTCCCGGCAGGAAGTTCGCGAAGGCGGAATTCCATTACACTGGAAAATGTAAATACAATCGCGGCGTGCTGACATAACCGCGAGATAATTCGTCGAACGGAGGCGCTGGCTCCGCAATAAATCGTAATTTATGATCGGTTCGTGCACGGCAGGCCGGTATCGTGGAGAAATTCAAGAGCGCGAGCAATCGACAGGGACCGGAACTCCTCTTCGTCGTCGTCCTCGTTGCACTTTCGTGCGAGAATCGTATTCCACTTAGCCGTCTCTCTCTGTGCCTCGCTATCGTGGTCAGCCTCCGCTCCGTGTCCGTTTCTCCGCCTCTTCTGAATGACCCAGCCGAGCGGAGAAGCCGGCTAGATGAATCTTCGGCTCGCTCGATGGCCAGGCTTTCTCGCCTCTTTCGCGATGCATCCCCGTCGATCGTCTTTGTCCGGCTTTCAAGCTGTTCCCTCTCTGTTTCTCTCTCTTTTTTTTATTTATTCGTCGGCCGTCCTCGTCGCACCGAGTCGCGCGACGTCTGGCCGCTTTTCTCCGGAACGAGCACCAATAAATTAATTGCGGAGATTTACGTATCTCGCCCGTAAACCAGTCAGCAAGACTAATGCTCGGCCACTAATTACATAATTATACGGCATTATGTTACGACGACCAATTAATACGTGGGTACAATGACTGGAAGGAGCTCGCGCGCGCCGCCACGCCGGATCGAGCGCGTAAGTCATCGGCTCGCGATCGCTGAGCCGATATCACGCTACCATCGTTCGATTATAATTTATCGTCCTTACTACGCTTGCGATCGGAACCTTTCTACCTTAGCGTTCGCTTTCGGCTCGGGTCTAACCCTTCGCGGACCCAGTGGGATACGGCTGACCTTGTATTGCTTCATTTTTTATATTCAAGAATCATTTATTCAAAAAAACACTTAACCTTAGCTTTAGTTTAACATTTTTAACTTATTTTATTGTATTATTCTTTCCACTTGGTTGGTAGAGGATTGATTGTCACTTAACCCTTCTAGGAATACTTTAAACGTTAAATTAATCAATTTTGTTACCGAGAATACCGCGGTAAAAATATGTGCCAATAAAATAGAAATTGAGGATTTAAATGTATAATCGCTAAACCGATTCATTATTAAAAGTAATTTGATACTGCGACGAAAATATCTGCGAAGGACAAGAACGTTACAATGTAAACGTTTCCTTATTGCTTGTAAACATCGTCTACCACTATTTAAAATTCTCCTTCGACGCAAAAGTCTCGCAGTAATTCCAGTAGGATACGATAGGTTCTTTAAGAAATACGGAGACACAATAGCTGTCTAGTTTAAATTCTTCGCTTTTTCGAGCTTCAATCGTCGATTGACGTCTTGTTCATTTCGCAGCAAAAGATTTTCAATCGAATTGCAATTTTCAAGAGAAGTAATGAACACTGGATGAGCGAGTTGCTAAGAATAACTATGGAATTGCTCGTTTCGATGAGTTCATTATTCATGAACAATTCGTTCGTTCTTTTCCCGCATTGGCTGCATGTTTCCGTCTTCTGTTGCATAATATATGTCCAATTCGATTACGTGCTCGTACATATTTAATAAGGTTCTACTTTTCGTTTCACGGAAACGTGGCCGTTGAAAAATTCACCGGCACATTCATTGACACATTCTCTGGAAACGTCATTTTTTCACGATACGAAGTGTCGCGGCTGTTAACCGATTGATCATCGATCAATTCAGGTCCTCGGATGTCCTAGCTCTTTGTGCATTCATTATGCACATGTTTGTACTGCGCAGCGTATCGACGATCATGATCTATGATCGCGATCTTATATAACCTCGTGATTCTCCTGCGTAATTGTAATATTTTTCTTCTGCATTTTTTGCCATTTTGCATCAGCAGTCCGCTCATCGGCATCCGCTTCCTTCTTTTCGAGAAATGTCTCTTAAAAAAGAACAGTGCGTTTCAAAACTTATAACGTCGCCGTTGCTGTTAGGATTATTTGTTAAACACAGTTATTTTTGTTATTTGCCAAGAACTCACAGGGACCAAATGAAATTGTAGCCCATATGTAGTACCTCAGAGTTTAATCAAATTATAGTTATTTCATTTTCCAATTTAAAATTAATATCCAATCATAAATTTAGTACCTTACAGAGTACTCAATCTTTTATTCGCTATTTTACAAAATTAATATACCTAAGATCAATGCCAACAATTTAAAAAGCATGCATTTTTCCTGTCGTTACATGAAATTAACATCTACGTCAACGTAAGCTGTTTTGATAGGTAGAATCAGCGATGCACCTCTTTTAACCCCGTGCCATTCTGCTAATGAAACTTTCATTGCTCTTCCAAATATATAGACTATCAATCTTCGGACGATATAGAGATCTCCGACCTTCATCGAACACCATTACGGTCCCTACACTTTTCTTCCGCCGTTAACGTAGTGTTTTCGAGCAATGTTTTTCCCTGCGGTTGTCCAAAGCAGGGAGTCGAAGCGGGGGTGGAATATGAGATGCGGGCAACTGATTTATTTAAGGGGCAGACCAGACATCCGGTTTGTCGAATTACGCTTTAAGAGCTCCTGTAGACGGAGTGGCAGATAAAAAGCGAGATGAGCATACGAGAGGAGGGGGGGGGGGGACGAGCAACGAGGTGGAACCAAGACCGCGTAGCCCGTCGACCCGTTAACCGTTTATCATTGCATCGACACAAGTCACGCAGCCAAGGGACCCTTCGTGTCCATTTAAAAAAGAAAAGGACGAAAAAAAAGAAGAACGAGATATCGGGACTCTTTAGTAGGAAGTGACGTCACTGGAGAGGATCTATCGTGCAACTGTGTCGCGAAATGTGGGTCATTCTTTGTCCTTCCCCTTTCTTTTCGTATTTTATGGCTCCTTTTGTGTATCCATTTCAAGTTTAATATATTTCAAAACATAAATTCGATATTCGATGTTACAAAGTCTAGACTTTGGCCAACTTTAATTCATTTTTATTTATGTATCTTGTTTACAAATTTCGATCGAGATTCCACGTTTTAGACACGAAACGTGACATAAAAAATGTGTAACCCATTGGTCGCCACGCTTAAAGCCAGTCTCCCACGCGGTCGGCCGCCTCGAACAAGATGATCTTCGCCACGAAGGTGACAATGACAAGTATCGCCCTTTGTTTCGTAGTTGCTGCCAGTAGGAAGCAATCCAACGACAATCGATGCATTATTAATGTCCCCCCTTCGCTTGTTACCGCTCTCGTACCCGCTCGAGCGGCGCGTGTATCCTCTTGCTCGCGTTCGGGGGCCTTTCTAATGAAAATTAAGACGTTCCCAGTCACCGTTATGCGAGATTAATCACGGAATCGGTTCGGTTCGTTTTCTAAACGCGTATTCGGTCCACAGTGCCGTAAACATAAATTGTGCGTGTCACATCGCGAATTAAAACGAAATAACAAAACTGAACTTCGATAAAACATAAATTATACAGCGACAACTCGAACCGATTAGATGAAATATTGCGATTATTAACAAAGTTACGAGTAATTCGATCACAATCTTTGTAAATTGATTTATGTAGAAACGTTCTGAATTGGAGTGCATGGAATATTGAAACTAATCAAGTTTCAAGATTGATGATTCGTCGATGAAACTGTTGGTAATATTAAAAAATCAAAACTGTCAACCTCTCTGCAATCTTAAAGTACGGATCTTCAAATCAATGATGGCGAGTCTTTCTGTTAGGCGGCAGAATTGGGTTAAAGATTTTGCAATTAAAACACGCCGGTCAAATGGGTTTCAGAATAGTACTAAATGTATAGAAATTATATTATAGAGTTTCTTGCAACGAATTCGATGAAAACGTTGGGTGGTCGTGTATCGAGCAGTTTTAGGACGATGACAGAGGTCGTTGTCGAGAGCACGAAATACGCTCGTTACCGCGTGTCTCCGTGCAGGAAGGTCCTATAGATTTGACCATGTAACGATTTTAACCAGATACGAGAGCGCCCAATCGTGAGGGGGAGATCGAGCCCGGTACATTATCGCGAAGATGACGCCCGTGACAGCATGTGGGAGTAGCTGTCACTCATTGTTGCTCCGGCAGACCTGATATATCCAGACATTTCGCCCCGTGATACCCGAGCTGGCTGGAATTCTTATCCTACGACCTCGGGCCACGATCGATAACTATGCTTTTTCGCGTTAAATAAATGTTCCTCCACGCGTGGGCACACGAAACCCGGCTATTGTCGATCCGTCCATTCCTTCGGATATTGAATCACGCGTTTGCAGAATGCATCCATACGAATTGGAATCTTGATAATTTTATTATAGAGCGAATATCGTCTTTTATTGGGTATTGTTTGCCTGCCGAATGACACGTTTGAAATGTCGTTGAGACCGGACGGTTATTTCGCCAACTTTCTTTGGTGTCGTTGATCGAATCGTTCCGGGAGAAAAGGAATTCGAACGATTATTTTAAGCAAAAATATGAATGATTAATTTCTGAAAATATGATAAAACAGAGGGTCAGGGTTCAAGGCTCTACTCGTGGATTTTACTGCAACCCTTTGCAAATCAAGACTGTACTAAGTTTGATTCAGTGAATATACAGAATAACATTCATTATACGAAACAGCCAGAATTTAAATTAAATTTTGTATTTAAGTTTATTTCCATTTTTTAAATTTTGACTTAGGTACTGCTGCTCGAGGGTTAATATAAAATTGCTAGGCGACGCTTGGAATGGTTCTTTAAATAAAATAAATAAATACTATTATTTTATATTTGAATAACAACAAAAGATTAAAAGGAGTAGCACACTTAACTTTCGTTGTAAAACGAATAATAATGAATAATAGTTCATTTAACCAGTGGTATCGAATAATAACAGTATTCCCATCAATATACTTATCTAAGAAATTCAAAACATAACGCGAGGTCGCTCAACAGACCTCTCCAAAGTCCCAGCTGTGTGTACAAATTTGACGTGTTTCGATTAGGCTGATACAAGCGAGTGAATTCAATAGAAACAACAGCCAAGCCAAGGGGGGTGACCCAGGTCAAAACGGGTACAACAGTCGTGTTTTGGTCGCGAATCGGTGCGCACGATTTACTCGGGAATGCGCGGTACACGCGCGAAGTCGGATCGGAAACGGAACAATTAAGACTCGTTTCGTAGAGCACGGGCCGGTTGTCGCGTATTCGTCACACGACGCCTGCACGGCAATTTGTCGGACGTTTTTCTCGATGTGGACAGCTTCGTTCCGCGATTATCGACGCGGGCTACACCCGCGGAATAAAGCGTGGAACGCGCATCGATTCGTAGGACGCGCGCGTCGTCGAGGAATCATTTATGCCAGCAGCATTTTCGAGCGTTGCTACGTGTGCTCCGCCTTTAATCGAGATCGAAATCGGCCTCGTCAATTGTATTCCGTGGAAGGCACAACGGTACCGTGAACGCCACCTTAAAACAACCCCCCTCCGGGCCCCCTCTATCGCGAGGACGTGATACGCCTGATTCCGTGTACGCGGACGATCGTGTCGTGCGATTCATTGCGCGTCGATTTTACGCATCGAAATCGAAAGTTGTGCGAGTAGCCGTGGTACAAGTCGTTTGAAGGATCGTTTTGTTGGTGTTCGTTGCAGAGGCCACCCTCCTCGTCGCTCTCGTACCCCGGTGCGGGCGGTAACGACGATGCACGCAGCCCCGGAAGCGGGGGCACACCAGGGCCCCTCAGCCAACAAGCGCCCACCAGCCTGGACTCGTCGGATCCCGGTAAGTTTAATTATTTTTTATCTTCTTATTAACACTTGTTAGCATGCACTATATTTCATTATCGTTAATTAATTCTCGTTATTAACCCATTACCTGCAATTCAAAAATACAAAGACAAATTAAATTAACTGTGTAATGATATTTATACTAGCCAACTGGAACTATTTTTGCCATAATCGTTATTGTTTTCATATTACCTTCAACCTGAAGTTTGCAATGATTTAAAACAAAATAGCGAGATTTTTTAATACTTTCATGGAGCACGTGAAGTTGCAATTATTGAAAGAATAAAATTTGAAAATGTGTCCCAAAAATGGGACATTGGCGGATAATGGGTTATTCGATGTTATAAACGAAAACATAGCTATTATTCATCGTCGTGCAACCTCGATTAAAGTGCTCGCAACAAATTAGAACAGTAACAAATTCGGCGAGACAGATATTAAGTCTCCTAGAAATTTTCCCACGTGTTCGATAAGATAATATCGTGAGAAGTTGTCGAACGGATCGAAAAGCAAAGCGATTCGTACGAGTGGAAAGAGAAGAGGCAGACGAAGGTTCGATGGTGGACGTTAATGGCAATATCACGCGACGAGCGACGGTTCGATGACAATCAAGGCGCGATTCGGGACCCCACGAACCTTCAGCGCGCCATTCAAATTTTACAAACACTATCAAAGCTGCGGTAAACGCCAGCGTCGAGGCTAATGAGCTCGTCGCATTGGCGTAGTTCCTCCCTTTCCAATTTTCAAATTTTTTCTTAAAATAAAACCCTCGATTCTTCGACCAATATAAAAGGCAAACCTCCTCGTTCTTTGGATTTAGAAATATAATTATTCGAACGCCAAAATTTTCTTTCGTATATAAATTGTTTATTTTGGCTCCTTTGTCCTGAACGGGAACGCTCGTTTAACCTCGTTCTTGGGGATTATATACAAGTTTCCTAGATTTTTATTGTTATTTGTACAAGGGGGACGGAGGAAACGAGAAGAAACGTTTCGCGCCAATGGTTAGAGCGAGCGGGTTCAGTCAGTCACCGGAGGGTACGCAAGTTCACGACACCATCCCATGAAGATTCATTAAGGTCCACCGTCTCTATATTCGTTGTGTCGTGGCAACGTTATGGAGCCGCGTGGCGTGCCAGTACGCTTGAAAACGCTGCGCGTGTCGCGTATAGGTGTGCTCCTCGTGTTCGTTTTTCGACACAGTCGAAACGGTTGATCAATAACAATCAAAAGCGTGTTCAGCTCCGTTTCGAGCGGCAACGATCCATAGAATATGTTCCTTTATTTTCTTCATTTTTCAGTGGAAATTTTCTTAAACCCTCGTTAAACACCGTTGGATTTTACGAAGAGATAACGATCGAATGATCGCTCAATTAGTTTAAAAGGCAGCGTTAATCGTCGCGCATTCGTCTCGCTATAAACGCGTCTCACGCTCGGGCAGAACTCCTACGATGTGACGAGGATTCCTCTCGATTCGCCTTGATTGCCGAGTCGCGTATTTGTCGTCGCGTTTTAACATTCATCGCATGGGAAACGCTTCGTGACGAGATTTCGATCGGCTCGCGACTCCGGGGCTCGCTCTCCGGTATTAATTAAACCGCATTGTAAACGGTAACGCAACACCTCGGATCAAAACGTTGGCCGTCGTCGTCGTCTATGTCGCGTTCGAGCGATCAGAGGCACGGAACGGCTTATCCGCGGCCGTATCTAAACGAGCCGCTCGCTCGTTCGTCGCCGTCTGGGAAATAACGCGATCGTTATCTCATTAACCGAGCCCGGCTACAATGAAATCGCCGCGAACCAGCTTCTTCGATCACGGCCTGTCTGGCCAGATCTCGCGGCGAGATCTGTCGCGGGACAGCGCAAATTCTGTCGCGTGGAAAACGCGGAGCACGCGACGCGCGGAGAAAAGGAATTTATAGCTCGCGAGTGGAAAATCGCGTGGAGCCGAACCGGACGTGAAGAATTTTCGCGAGAGCGGAGAAAAGTCGAGGTATTTCCGTCCCGGCCCGCGTCCAATCGCTTTCACTTCCAATTCTCTCGCGAGACGGAAGTCCTGAGCAATTTTAAATATTTCGTTCTTTCTTGTATTACAAATTTTGCAAAATTATTCAGAAATGTATTTGAAATACTCGTTTTTAGGTTATTCGTAGATCACAAATGAGCGAGTATTCTTTTCAGCAACGAAAGAATCGGGTGTCACGAAGGAATTTATCATTTTTAAATCACTGTTCCTCGAAGGACAAAAATGTCTTAGACGTCCGTGAGAACCGCTGCTAAACGCTGTTCAACGAATCGATTCCCCTCGGTAAACGAGCCACCACTCTGCATGCTATTCTCTCGTTAATTCTCAATTATAGTATTGTTTATACTTTAAACGAGGCGAGTCGCGTTTCTGGAAGCGTACACCGCCTCAAATCGTTCGTGCTTTTACAATCAGCTCAGACTTTTCTGAATATCATTTATTACCTATATAATTTCCATGTTCAATTGTTTTTTCTTTTCGTGTACAAATAAGATTGAATAAATACAGGTGTATCTTTATTATTAGAACAGGGGTAAGAACAGAAGATAACTTAATTATTTTGTGCAGAACGATTTAGAAATGATGTAACGATTATAATTTTTAATTTACAAAATATTTTTGAATAGAAAATTTATTCTATAAATGAAGGATTATGAATTGATGAATAGCAACATTGCTCCGAATTGCTCTGATGTATCAAAAGATGTGGAGTGAGAAGGATTCAGCATGAAAAGGGATCGTTTACTTGCATTCAGGACACGAGTCTGAGAACTGAAGTTCGGTTAGGTAACGTGGTAGATAGCATCGTCCTCTCATCGAAACTGTCACCCGTCGAACGAGGCATTTGCTCGACGCCCTTCGAGGCTTTCCTCCGTCGTTTTCGACCCGTGTATCGGCCCTTTCCGTCGTTTCCCTTCCCTCCCCGGGTCGTGGGCTCGTTAACGTGCCGGCTTGTTTGCCGTCAGATATCATCTTCGACGGACGGGGTCCACGTTGGCCTTGTCCGCGACCGTGAAACATCCAAGGCTGGACCTAATTTCTGTCGTCGATGAAACGACTGATCCTCGATCGTCCCATGCCCCGTCCCTTTATCGTTCGTCCGACTAGGAACTCGAAAAAATCTTGATAAGATTTTAATTTATAACTGCAACGTGCACGGCGCCGATAAAGGTCGTATGAAAATGGTAATCGGGGATAGAGGATTCCTTATCGCGACCTAATTCGTGCCTAATTCGTGAAATACGACCCAAGCTCGATGGAAAAATTCTTCCCTTCCTAGAAACACGATGACACTTGAATCCGGAATTGCAACGCGTCTTATCAATCAGAAATACAGAATCTCTTATCGTGACCTAATTCGTTCCTGATTCGTGAAATACGACTCAAGCTCGTTCTACCCCCTTTTTAAAATCTTGATGACATTTTCGAGATTTATCCGATCAGTCGAGGGTAGAGGATCTCTTATCGCGAATTGGCTCGTCTAGGAAGAATTACGGTCTAAGAAAATGGCGCAGTTTATTTTTTCGATCTTGATAACGCCTCGATTTAGATCCGCGATGGAAGTCTCCGAAACGCGAATCGGGGATGGAAGATTTTTCATCGAGACAGTACGATCCTGCCTCATGAAGTATTAACGAGCTCTCTGATGCATCGGTGTTTTTACATATCCGATTCCGGTCGTTAGGGCGGAATATTTTTTTTCAGGACGCGGCGTGGAAACGCGTGTCAGCGTCACGTGGGAAGAGCGCAGCCCCGGACATTAACATATCGTGTCGCAATCGCTCGCGGATAAACACGTTCGTTTTTTCTTTTTCTATCCGTCGAGGATGATTCTATCTGATCGATTCTAGCCGACTAGATCGCAATCGCGCACCTGTAAGACATCGCTGTCCGATTCTCGTATCCGTTGATGCTCGTGGGAACGGGAAACAATCGAAATCCTTCGAAAGTTCATTAGCGATTCGTGTCACCTTTTAACCTTTCGAACAGTTAGTCCGTACTAAATACAAATATGGCATGCAGGAAGGGTTGGAATGTTGAAAAAATACACGTGAATAAAATATAAAACATAAATATAAATAGAAGAATTTCCATATTATTTGTAAAGTTTCGTGGGTATCGAAAGGGTTAATTTCGGTATCGATAAGATAGCAGGAATTCGATCAATATAATCAACGACTGTTTAAAAAAGAGAGTTATAGAGGTGGTTCGTTAGTTAAATGGTGGAACAAACGCGGTCTCGATCCTCAAAACGATCTTCAGGCGGTCTCTATCGATCCCTCTATCTCCATCTCCGCCTCCGCGAGGATCGTTTTTTCCTTTCGATCCCCGGACTTTACAGAGTAGATCGACCCTCTCGATTCGGCAGGAACGAGTCCTGTCAACGTGGCCACGCTCTCCCCCGTTTCCCTCCTTGTCCCCTGTAGATCCACCGTGTGAGCACGGAGGTCTCTTTCTCCGGGTTCCCCGGGCTCCCTTTTCTCGTAACAACCTTCAAGTTGCCGGGGAGTTTTCGTGCTCCTCGAGATCCTTAATCGACGGTTCGTCGACTTTCGTCTCTTTCTCTCGTTTCACCTCCGTTCCTTGTCGAAAGAAAAAAGAGGGAAAAAGGCCGGGGACCAGATATCCTCCGGTTTCTGACAACTATCTGGCCTGAACGAACGAACGGTTGAAGAGAAACTTGGCCGGAGAGAAAGAAACAAATGAAGAGAGCGATACACACGGCCGGGAGGCGGAGGGTTGAGAGCGTGTTAAAGCGTGTACGGGGACCAAAGATCACGGAGAATTCCTGGAAATCGGTTCACGTGGGAGAGGGAGGGCAGAGAGAGAAGGAGGAAGATAGAAGTAATGAGGCTGATTCTCTGTTTTCTGTGTTTTCAGTGAGCGGCCGGGTATCGGTCGGTTATCGGACTGTGCCTTCTTCTCTCTCTTTTTTTTTTCTTTACTTTTTCTCTCATCTTCTTCTTTCCCCTCTCTTTCCGTAGCTCCGTTGTACCCGTCTTCCGCCCCCGTACCACGGAATCTATCCCTCTCGCGGCATAATGAGGGCTTCATGTCGTGAACTTCTGCGCCTTGTAACCCCTTTTTCTTGCCCGGTCCAGCCCTCGATGTCCCGCGTAAAACCTCGTCGTACACGGTCCCCGTGCGCTGTCCGGCTCCCTTTCCGCTCGTCTTTCTTTACTCGTCGCTTGGAAACCCGCCTTTACGGGTCTCGAAGAAATCTGGAACCGATACTTCCATCGAAAGTCCTGAACGGTAAAAGGACGTCTTAGATACGATAGAAATTCTTTCATTAAACGACGTTTCGGCGAAAAATTCGAATTAATTAGCAAGCAATATCTCGTAATAGCTCGAAATTGAATGAACTCTTTTAATAAGCTTTCGCGCGTTTATCGCGTCGTCGATTAAAAAAAGAAAAAAAAAGAATGTTGAGGCAATCAATTTTCTATCACGGACACACGCGATGAACGCAACGAATGCATGCAAAAATTAGCGAGGACCTGGGGACAAAGTGTCGCGAGGGGTGGCAACGCGACGACATTGAAGTTAATCGAGGCGATTAATGAATAATAAACTTTGCGTCACTTGCGTGCTATCGATTGCTCGCGCGGTTTGGTTCGATAGCCGGACATGACAGCCGGTGGAAATCTCATTAATATTACTGTTTACTATGTCTTTAATCTCCGACGATTGCCCCCCTCCCCTTCCCCCCCACCGAGTCGGTGCTTCGCTGTCAGGGTTCATCGATTTGAATAATTCTCGTTTATCGCGCTTCCTCGGTCGGTTCTCGGTAAAACGTCGGTTCACGATTGCTGAAAAATTCGCTTATCACCGGCAAGAATCGCTAGCCACGGATTCTTCGGTAAGTGGATTCGAGATTCCAGCCATTACCGAACATCGGGGATCGAGTGGTGGTCGATGCTTTTGCCATTTTGAAATTCGATTTCTATCCTCGCCGTTTCTTCGCGAACATTCGAATATGTTGTTCGATTCCATTTTATGTTGCAATTCGTTGCATAATTATCTTCACTTTATTAACTGTTAGCTGTAATTTAAGAGTGAGTAATTTTGCAGTGTACGTTAAATATTGGAAATTTATTTTAGTCGGTGGTTTTCTGTAAATTGCAAGAATCGTAAATTGCGTAAAATGCGGCGAACCATTCTGCGCCTAGAGTTATATACAAGAAAACAAAATTTGTTTCTAGTTGCCAAATGGCTTGTGAGAACGATCATCAAAATTTTAATTATCGCTGATAGAAATAGTCAATTTTTTCAATTTAATGCTTTAGATTCCAGTGTTGCATTATTAGTAAATTTTGTATCATAATGATTATCGTGTTAATACTTAAATTCAGAGAATTAAAAATTTACAAACCTATCTCCAAACTATAAATTTTCATATTTGAGATATAAATTACAAAAATTTGGCAATGTAAATAAAGAAATGAATTAGGGGGGTTCTCGCAACATCGTATTTTTCAGAAAAGAATATCTCTTGCTGTAACAAACATTTGCAACAATTATAAATTTCGATCATTTTCCTTAAGATTCATTTTCTCAAAACAAAAGAAAAACGTAACAAAAGAAATCGATTCTTTTTATTATTCAAAGTAAAAAAAAACCGTAAACGGTGAACAACGAACACATTTGAAAATCCGAAACAAAATATCGATGGGTATCGCGCCTTACCGTATCGAGCCGGTCCAAACAGCGACAGAAGTTACCGTTCGACGCACGGATTTCGATAAATCTCGCGGCTCGTTTCATGGATCCGGATTGTCCGGATCGTGGCACGGTCTGCCGTGCGAGATAGTACGTCGACGGATCGTATAAAAAAAAAAAAAAGAAAAAAAAAAGAAAAACAAATACAACGAAGGATGAAAAAGTGATGAGAGAGCGGGAGAGCGGGATCGAACGGTTTCACCTGCGATGGTCGTACGCTCGATAATGCGACCATCGATAGCCCCGGCTAGATTTGGCAATCGTACGTAATTGCATCGATATTTCACATAAGCGGCTTAATTGATTTTTCTCTCGCCGGCTGGCTGGTTGGCTTGCCCCGCCGCTCGAGGAAAGAGGGGTGGAGAGCCGTATTTACGAGTATTTTTAAATCGTGCCGGAATATACGGACGTTTATTAGGATGCCGATGAAACGGGCCGCGCCGAGGTAAATATTCGGAAATTTGCTGCGAGCCGAGTACCCTCGATAAATAATGCAGCGCCCGTTGTATTTAGTTTTGTTAATTATTGCCGCTGTTATACGTGCACGCGTGCACGAGCTGCAATTAGTCTGCCGGATGAATTTTGAACGGTGCAATAAACTTCTGTCGAAGGGAGAAGAAAAAATGAATTCCAGGAGGGTATTCGTAATTTTCACCTGAGGGTTTTGTCGAAACGTTGAATTTCTTCAGCACGGTAGGTTTCGACCTAAAACAATTATTTATTATAAAAGTAAAAGTTGGGTTTGGAAGATTTCTGGAATTATTGAGAGCACGCTGACTAAATAATTGGCGCATTAGATTTTCTATCATCGAATTCTATAATTGAATAACGGTTGGTGTGAATCGATCAGTCGTAATTTTTAATCATCGGGGTTTTAGAATCGAAAGAATCGATAATTTAATATTGATCAAATCGATAGGGTTGTATTTGAAAAATTAAGATCGATTCTTTCAATGGATCGAAAATAGAATAATGGGATAAGAATCATAAAAAAAGGAACCTGTTGCTATGTAATTCATCAGTCTGTGCGGTTTGATAATCTCGAAGAACACTTGCGTTCTCGTGACCGACGATAGAACAACGGTGGATAAAAACGATCTAAAAATACGAGTAATCTTGACGTCGATATAAAAGGGGAACGAAAGAGGAAAGAGTTGTGAACGATTGATCGTATAATATATCCAGTGTTTACTCGTTGCTCGTGTTTCTGATTTTTCTGTCGAATTTGACAGTAACGAATGAAAACAACGTAACACAAAATATGAATTGCAAAGAATTATGCGTTTTTACATTTAACGAATACCCATTTCTTCGTTGCTTCCATTCATAAAATTAACTGTCGACGTTTGTCAGTGAAAAAATCTATCAAAAGAAGTGGATTGAAAATAGTAGTGTCTTTATATTTAACAAATATATTTCTGTATAGTTTACTACCACCAAACCTCGTTTCCCAGATCCGCGATCGTTTTAATTAAAATTTTCCAAAAACTGATAGAGAGGCAAGTTGATACAGTGTGATTCTCAAGTTATACATTCATGCAGCATTTTTTAACCCCCTTGCCATATCGTTTTTTAAATGTTTTAAAGCTAAGTATTTAATCGTTGCAATGTTAGAACCAACAAACAGGAAATTCTAATCTTATATATAATTTACATTTAACGACAGCGCACCCTATCAATTATAATTGCAATTGCACTTAAAATCCAATTAAAATAAAAAAAAGTCTGGTTTGTAACGTCTGAACCGTAAGGTGCGTCTGACTCGTCAAAATATGGCAAGGGGTTAATCTTCAAGGACTTGACTGGTGTCTATTTTGATAAAAATGTTTACTAAAAAAAAAGAAAAAACGAAGGAATGTATGCGTAGCGCGATGAACGAAGAGCAGATTCGTCGAGAGAACACAGGAAGGGCGGACAGAAATGTCGAGCAAGGTCGCGTCTGTTCGCGTCCAAATTGGTCCCTCGATTTTTGTCCGCTTTGTTCGCCGTCGTCGTGTTCCAAGAAAGGAAGCCTCTCTTGTTGTCCCTTGGCGCGTGTTGCGTTGATTAACACACAATGCTGACAGGAGCGCGGGAAAAAGAAGCGCGGATCACGCGCGTGTTATCGATCCCAGCTCGTAACATCCCAAGACGACGCCTGCACCTGTACCTGGATCCGCGACATAAGTCGGCCGCTTTGATCACCGATCAGCCTCGTCTTTCTGCTAGCTCGATTCGTATCGTTGGAAAGTATAATAGCCGGCCAACAAAACGCCACGAATAACCGAAGCTGCACGCTTTTTCCGGTCCCGTTTCCCTTTAGTCGCGAACGACGGTTTTGCCCCGGCCTCGATCTTTTCCTGTTTCCGTTTTGTACGTGTCGTGCACGGTTTCGAGCCGATTTTTTTGCAATTTTTACTCCGTTCAAAACAAATTCTCAGCTTTACGATAAAATGAGAATATCTCATTTCTTTTCCTATAGAAATATTTATTTTTTAACACAGGATATATAAAAAGGTGCTGAATTTAACAAAATTTTGTTCTTTTTTGGAGAATTATTAAAGGAAATACAAATATCGAATATCGAGCAGATTTTTTACCCCGACGAAGCGTTTTTTAAAGTCGCGGTTGAGCACCTCTGACCAACAGCTGTTCCAAACACGTAAGATAACCTAACTCGCCTCTGCTCGCCTCTGCTCGCGTGCGTATTGACGTAGTTTGTATTTTTTAAGTCGTCATGCCCAAATGGCCGGGGCCACGCTGCCGCCTAGCTCCCTTTGATTGTCTTCTCGGAAGCACCGGGATTCTTTCTTCTTGTCAGCCGGTTAGCAGATCGGTCACGAATTACCGTGAAACTTTGCCTGGCTTTTCGAGCCGGGTTCCTCGAAAAGTTGGCTACGCGAAAGACCGAAGGAATGGCATCGAAATTCTTTCACTGAACGAATAACAGGGATACTCCAGCCATCGAACGAGAAAAATTTCTTCCTTGCCTTGCGATTTCATTTTGAAAATTATCGACAAACCTGCGTTCTCAACAACGTGTTACGTTGTAATCGAGTATTACGCAGCTTGGAAATTTATTTTATCGGGGTAGCAAGGGGTGTAATGTCGGAGTGTCGTGTTCTGGTCGAAAATTTCCTCGATTGTTGGCACGCGTGCTGTTTCCGTCGTCCATTTCCAAGCGCCGAACAGCGTCGTTCGGTATCGTTTCGTGCACCTCGCGATCGGCGTCAGAGATGTGTTTTGTCCGTTTTATCGTATGCTAATGAGGCGAGCGCAGTGACGCAGACTCGGTCGCTATTAATATAATTAGCATACCGCCGCTACCACCGTGGGGTTATGCAATATTCTTCCTTTTTTTTCCCCCCTCTTTTTTCCATAGGATCGTGGCGCGGAGGAAACCGAGCGATCTCTCGCATGCACGCGAGTTTTATATGGTAATTAGAGAATCGATCGCCAGCGTTCTTTCTCTCTTTCCGTCGAGCGTGATTGCGATCGCGACGGCGTCGCTCTCGAATCGGCCTCCTTGTTCTTAGCCGGCTCTGTTCCACGCTAATTAGACTTGAAATCGGGAAATTGACCGTCAGCGATATCGATTTCCTGCGAAACGATTCGCGTTGCCCAACCTCTGCCTCGACGGAGAAAGTTCGATGTCGATTAATCGTTATTTAATTAATCCAATAAAAATATTCCCCTCGTCTGGGGGATGAAGGCGGGGAAATAAGACTGCAGAGCTACCTGAGTAAAAGTCAGAACAGAAGATTTTTGTGGGCAAAGATAAACCGAGAAGTCACCTTTGAACCGTTTACGCGCGTACGCGGTATCTCAGTCGAATAAACAAGTCATTCCCAGCAATCGAGCCTCCTCCCCCCCCTTCCTCCCGCTTTTTCACACGGTCTGCTTGTCGATATTCTCGCGGACAAACATGCAGGCGTGGCGCGAAACGCGATGAAACGCGATCGACAATGGTAGAGGCTGTTGCAACTGGCGCGGAGACGATAACGCTTCGCGACCGGACCGTGTCAACGCTCTCCCGTCTTGTTACACAAGCCCAGAACAAGCCGGCCACGACTTTGATTTAACGATTTCTTGCGGCGAGCGTGCACTAGAAATCGTCACGGATACTTAAAGAGGCCGCTCATAAATCGCCGCACGGCCCTCGAGGGACTTCTCTCGCGACACCTCGTCTGAACGTATTCTTCTGGAGTTTATGCCCGCGCTGACAGTAAAATCTTATCCTACGGAGACCGGATCGGGCCTCCTTCGATAATCTAGAGAACCTCCCGTGGAAAATACGGCTTCCACTTTTCATCGGGCACTGCCAATTTCGCTCGTTGCCTCGCCGCGTAGGTTTGACACGATGAAATCGCGAAAATGTTGGTACCGGTACGATTGCCGATCTTGTTAGCTCTGGGCGAGCAGTTAAATTTAAGCTCCCTGATGCCGGCACTATTTATGTTATTATCTTACGAATATTCCTTTATCGAGAGTGAAAATTTAATTGGGGCTAGGTTTGGGGCTAGGTAATTATGGAGGAAATTACTTTTAGAAGTATAATAATTTACGTCTAGAAAAACGATTATTTGCCAAAGATAGAACGGTGTAACAAATATTACTGAAATAAAATAATTATGATTATAACACTATTCCTACCACGATTGGTCAAATGAACGTTTTTTAAATTTCTATTAGAATTACCTGTATACAACGTAACTGCATCGTCTTTAAACTTCACGACTTTTTCTAAAATATATTTATGATACATTTTTTAATAATCACTTCTTTGTTATTGTTTGTCTGTCTTACCCACCATGACCGGACATTTAACTGGTCGCGGTAAGAATAGTATTAATGCGATATATAGATTAATTGTAAGAGTTTTCGATTGTCCCCTATGCTACCCCAGATCTTCAAAAATTTCAAATATTTTCTTAATCTCGTATTCAAAGAAATATTTGGCTGTTTCCATCTCGTCAGACCTATTGTACCGAACTGATCGGTTCAGATAAGGATGGTCTCCGAAGAGTTTCATTAAATTCCGAAAAGAACTCGAACAAAACGAGCCGCCACGAGGAATCTTATCCCCAACGTTCGTCCTTGATTTTCGAAGGATACTAGAAGCATCCGTCGAGCCGCAAACAGCATTTTCCAAGAGAGTCTGAGTCGCTGTAAGCTTTTCCGCAAGGATTCACCGGGCGGATCGGGTCGGCTTGAGTGGCCACCCCTTTTACCATCGTTCTTTCCTCGCCAGCCAGCCACCCTCTTTCTCTTCAAGATTCCCCAACACGGGAACACACAGCCCTATCTGCGCTTCCATCTTCTCGGCATTCCTTGGGGTATTACACGGGACGGGCGTAGCACGGTTTTCCTTCGAAGCTTCTTCGCGAAGTCGACGGTTTGTTCGCCCGCTTTCCTCGTCTTTCCACGGGGCCCGCAGACTCTCGTTCAAATCCCGATGCGGCCCCGGGAACACCAGAAACCCATTACAGATTCATCGTGCGCCATTAGCTAATTCTTCCCTGCTCCTAACGTCTTCCTTTCCGCGCTCCCTTTTACCGTTACCGTCCCGCTGCGGTTTCCCTTCTGCGTCTACCCCTTGATCTCGCTCGCGCCCCACCCTCGGATCCTATTTGCCACTCTTTCTATCCCAGAGGAGCCTTCAGTCAGCTCCTAGGACCCCTTTCACCGAGTCCTCCTCGACTTCGCGCGCTCTCGCCTGAAAAATGCCGAAACGATTCAACCGTGCTTCCTTTCTTGTTTTAATACTTGGAACAACTTCCTACAAAAGAAAATCTCTCGATTTGATCGAGAAAATTCGGTTAGTTAGTCGATGAACGCTTAACTAAATCGTTTATGGAATAAACGGCAGAGTCAGATTTTGTTGGATCGCTGTTTTCGCGCTGGTATTTTATTCGTGCTCGTCGTTATCAGCGTATCATCGCTTTCGAAACGACGTCTGTCAAATCCATCTCGGCGTTCATCGATCGTCGGCAAGAATCAAAAACGAACGGCCACCTGTAGCCCCCTCCCGTTTTCGTCCAACGAAAAATCGTGGTTGTTGTTGTTTTTCTATCCCCGGGCTCGTAATCGAGCGGAGAAAATCGTGCGAAAACAGACAGGAGGCGAAAAAAGAAGCATCGGCTCGTAAAGATGCGCGGCGTGACGCGGGTAAGCCCGACTCGTCCGGAGACGCACGCTTTAGCATTCCTCGGAACGAGCGAGAACGTGCCAGATTTTCCATCCTGTATACGGCCATCGAACAAAATTGCTTGGCTGGAGGAGATATCGAAAGGGGTAGGGAATCGGGGGACCGGGGGTAAGGAAGGGGGGTTGGCGAGGGGCAGGGGCGGGCAGACAAGCCGAGGCGCGCGCGTTCACGACGGAACGAAAGTGCAGTCACCCGGAATAAACGAGGAGGAGACCCGAAGTTGTTGGTCGAAGTTCAGCCCAGAGCGAGAGCAGGGGGTTGGGAATGAGTTTGCGTCGCGGCGGTGATGAAACTTTGCCGTGACGAGAAAGAGGGGTTGTCACGCCGTTCGCCTCTCTAAAACCCACCCCTCGAGAAATCCGCTCCGCCATTCCGCCGTTTCCGCGAGCCGTTTCTGCCTTTAAACGAACGACCACCGGGAACGTTCTCTTTTGCTCACGATTTTTACTCGAGTGCCTTCGCTTCTGATCGATCTACCTTTCCTCTTTTTTTCTTTCTATCTATTTTCTTCCGGGACAATTGACGATCGAACGAGTCCCGTTATAAATTCCTAACGAAACGATCAATTATGTATGTTCTGTTTGATACAAAACTAAATAGATTCATTCTTTCGGAGATTGAGAGCTTTAAGTTATTATTTATTATTAAAATTTGATGAAGCATGGAATAATAACAGTTTATCCTACCAGAAGACTTGGTATTACGAGGGTTAATTTAAATGACAATTAATATTATTTCGTTTAAATAAATAACAGCGTCGTATCTCCTACATCAGCTTGGCCAAATTATTAATCTATCAAGTTGAACGGGTTCATTGTTTCGAAAGAACGAAATGCGAACGATGTTGAACGCGTTGTCACGGCTCGAACGATTCAGCCTGCACACGAAGGTTCAGAGGTTCTTTCCCAACAATTTTCCTCTAGCCGTGACGAGAGAAACGTGACGTTACTTTCGTGACTGGCTGTCTGAAATTCCTTCGGCTTTGGTCTTCAAGATCGTGGCACTACATCGGCCCGAGAGAGAGAGACCCTCTCGCGATCCTCGCGACCAGGTGATCCGCTCGCTCGTCTAAGTTCCCAGACTTTTGCCGGCGTCTCGTACCCCGGCTACGCCGATAGACCACACATCGCGGCTGAAACAAGGACGAAGGAACGCAATCGCGGCGCGGATATAAAGACGAGTACGACATCATTTTTGCGAGCGAGGTATCGCGACGGAGCAGACACGAGCGCGCGAGTACGCGTTTACGAGCTTCTAAATATAGAGCGTGACTCACGAAGACGCGAGGAATCGAGAGAGAAGAGGGACGAGGAAAGGAGTCGTGCAAAAATACTGAGACCGGAGTGTCGTCCTCTTTGACTCGTCACGAGGAACTCGCGAGCGTAACCTCGACGCGCGTCCCTGCGATTTTTTGCGCTCGCCGTTTTCCGCATATCCGTCAGTTTTCCACTCCGTATCGGTGATCCTCGAAGTCTCAATCGTCGATGCTCCTGCTTGCGCGTAATTGCTGGAAGGATCTAGAGATTCATCGAACGAGGAACCTTCGATCCAAGGGCGCCGTCGTTCTTCAGCTTCAAAATTTGTAACCCAATTCCCGTGTACGTGGCAGAAGGCTGTTCGTGATCCCCGGTTTCTCGAACGACACTCTCGAAACGAGATCCACCGATAGGTCGGTGTATCGTATGGCAGCTTGTATCAGAACGGTACGGGGCGATCGCGAAAGGATCGACACTCGAAACGTCGAGGAGGAACGAGTTACACTTCGGGGTTGGAGCAGCACGAAACCGCAGAACGATTGAATTCTTTGGAATAGAAGGCAACAAGATCGATTCGGCTCGAAGAAATAAAAAGGAGAAATCACCGATGGTAAATGATGTTTCACGAGCGGGAAAGGGGAACAGTCGTTCTTTTTTTTCTCCTTTTCTTCCCTCGCTGCCGAACAGACTTCATTCTTGGTTTACAAGCGTGCGGTCTACAAAGAGGTTGCCACGTTGTTAAAATAACCGCAGAACTCGCCGCTGGCAGCCATGCGTTCGTCTGCGTAAGCGCGTGATTACATTCTGCTCGGTGCGTGAAAAATAGACGCGCGCGTACAACACGCGACGCGTGCTTGAACCGGCGACTACAGGAAGAGGGTGGGCCACGCGAACCACCCCTTCTCGCAATTTTATGCTGGTAGTTTGCGGTTTCGAATCGTGCACATTCGGCCATCTTAAATTATAATCATTTGCATTATTTTACATTAATCCTGTGATTAATCATGTGTTTAAAAAACTGAAGCAACAAGTACAAAACAAATCATAAAATTATTTTCTGCAACGCGGCTCGAAATCGAAATTAATGCAGAGTTCATTTACTCGATGAATTGCAACGTCGCGCGATGCGTTCGGTCTTTCATTAACCTTAAGATAATGCCATGATTGCCTCGTGAATATTAATAGCGCGTCGTTGTCAGGCATTTAAAAAAAAAGAATACTTTCCAAGTAGGTTACGTTCGACGAGTGGAATTTTCAACGCGCACCGAGACATCGGGGAATTAGTAATAGCGTAATTAGTGTAGCGCGTTAACATGACGGGTGTCGACACTTCGGACGCGAAATAGATAAAAGGAGGGGTCATTTGCCCGAGGAACGTGCTCATCACGGGTCCGCGAAAACAAATTACTCGCGTTTCGAAATACGGAAGGCGAAATGATAACCGGAAGACAAAGTTCACGCGCCTCCTACTCGGATAACGTCTAATCATCGACCTAAGATAAAGGCGAACGAATTCGCGAACAGTGTCGAGGTTCATTCAAGAATACACCGTGCATCTTCTGACCTTTCTGTTAATAATTAAATACCTGTGCACTAGATTTCTATCAAAATTTCAATTTCAGTATTTTTTAATTAGAAAATCAGTTTAGATTGGGTTTATGAATGTTGGGTATCTCTATCGTAGGTACGTTTTGGTTGTTTAATAAATCTTTAGAATTTAAAATCAGAACAGCAAAAAATCCCAACACCAAAGATTTATACAGAATTAATTAATGTACGGAAAAAAGTATCAATCTTAGAGTCTCTGTTTTAAAGAAACGCAGAAAATCTGTTTTGAAGAAGCGTTATCAGACAGATAAAAGATTCAATTACTCTGAAAATGTGTTCGTGGATTTGTAAATTATGCTTTATAGCTGTAAACAAATGTACGAGTCACGACCGGGCTATCTTTCGGAGGATGAACAGGCGAGATTTCATAATTTGATGTTCGATCGAGGTCAAACAACAAAAAAAGAAACGAAAGAGATACAGAATAATTACAGACCGTCTGGAAATAAAATGTCTCGTCGATAGAGGAATTTTGGACGGAATCGCGAAATTTACTTTCAACGACGTCCTAATCGATTTCCCAGCCGTGTGTTTTCAATTTGTGGCACAATGCAAGAAACTTTGAAAACCGCAAAGTACGATCGTAAAAGGAGGACCTCGCGCGCGTTTTCAGCGAGGGTCGAAGCCGGCACGGGATGGAAAAAGGAGGGAGGGCGGGAGGGAGCGTTCGTTGGTTCGTGGGCTGATACTTTTTGCCGTTCGTCCCTCGTCGACGGTCGTGACTTTTATTGCGTGTACGGCGTAAACGCGGCTACGAGAGGCGAGAGAAGCAACGTGGCTTTATCTCGTTAAATCTGGAGGCTAACGAGTCGATACACCATCTGGGACCCGTTTCCGAAAGGGAACGGACTGAACGGGCCCTTTTGTCCACGGGGACCTTCCTCGATCCCGACGATGCCATCGCTGCGGTTTTCGACGTCGATGACGTCTTGTAAATGATACGCTCCCGATGGTAGCATTATTGCACTTTCATAGAAATTACGCTCACCTCGCGAGACCGTGTCTTCAGAGGCTTGCGGTCGCAGGACTTTGTGCGCTTTGCGGTTTAAATAAACACAGAATCAGGGGATTTCTATCGTTTGGCGCCGTCTGTGGCGGTTGTTCTTGGGTTTCTTTAGAATTCGTCAGAGTTTAATCGGTGAAATTTGAATGAACGTGCTATTTTAAAATTTATTATTTACCCCTTGCCATACCATTTTTTCCACGAGTGCGTCAGACAACACTAAATATTTATTATTGCAGTGTTAATACAAACAAAAAAATTGTAATGTAACATATACTTCACATTTAACGACAGTATGTCATACCAATTTTAGTTGGAATTGCACTTAAAAGTCAGGTTTGTAACATTTGAAGGGGTTAATTATAAGGGAAAACTTAAGTTAACTATATTTTATTTCACCTTTATTCCAAGTATTAATTATTTCTACGCTATTATTGTTTATTGTTTACTATCTTAAGAATATCTCCACGTACAAAAGATTAAATTACGATGGGATTAAATATTTCATACTACGAGTCGAACAATTTACTTTCAGTTGCATTGTCTTATACTTTCTGTTCTGTTATGGAATCAAATCTGCAGTTTTCAAACTATCAATGTTCATAGAAGAAACAAAGAAGAAGAAGGTATTGAAAAAGTTTCGACGTCTACCGTTAATACCGAGCGAAACTTTCGATTCATCAAAACCATATAACCGTAATATCAGTTTCTTCGCGTTGAATCGTCTATATCTAACACAATAACGAAAGTTACCTTCGCGATGTGACGCGACCTTAATTTACCCCGGCACCAAGCGTGCTTGTATTGACCCGGAAGGGGATGATGGTGGAACGTTTATCGATCACGCGGGGGACTTGTTGCCCCCGTGGAACTCGCGGCCACGAACCGGTGTCCCTGAAAAGGAGAACGCGGGCGAAGAATGTCTCTAAACTCGGCGATAATGAAACCCAGCGATGTGTATGATTGAAAACGTCCGGGGTAGCCCGGGTGAAATGGCTCGTCGAGGAGGAGGGTCGACGTCGCGCCATTACCGTCCCCGTAATGCTGTTACGTAATTGCGTTTTTTTTCCACGCTTATCGCGCCATTTTTCCCGACCCTCTAAATTTTTCAACCAAACAACGTCGTTGGACCGCGACCGGGGGGTCCTCGAGCGAGCGGATCGAGGAATTTTGCGGCGGACGCTGAGGATCGTAATTTCAGTCGATCGATCAATAACCGAAAAAGATTTCTATTTACATTTCGAGGCGTGAATTAAAAATTTAATTAAACCAACTTGTACTCGATCCAGGGTTTGAAGCGAGTTTGAGGGATTTTAAATTCCAGGGAAGGCGGCGAATTTATCCTCGATAAGAGAAAGAAATCGGGAGCGTTCCCGCGCGAAAGAGAAATTTCATTAGTCACCGGGCTTTTTCGTCGGGCTCGTTTCGTCGGGCGATTTAACGCTTGGAAAAAGGCAGAAACGTCGGCGGTGGTCACGGCTCGTTTCCCTCGATTGATTCGTAACAAGGCGCGAACAAACGGACTGCTAAACGCCTTCCTCTCTCGCGGAGTCGCGGCGGGTAAACGGTGTTTTACCACCTTTCGTCTCGGGGTATCCACACCTTTCGCACTTTTACACGCCGTTTAATATTTCGACGTTTTTTCCCCCCGTCGCGTTCCCGTACTTTCCAAACTTCGCACGATACCGAAGCGGAACACGGTATCGATTATCCGCTCTTGCTCTTCATAATCGAACGAGGCGCTAAGTTCAATAAAATTCTATTCTGCTTATATTACCAGCTCGAGAAAACGTTATCGGGTACAATAAAACGTTAATTCCTTGGTAATTTAATCGAGTTTCGTTACATCGTACTACAAATATACTTTCAATGTTTTTCTGCAAAAAATTGAAAAAAGCAGCTAGAAAATATTTGTATTCGCTTAGGGCATTGAATTGCTTGCGTTGTTCCAAAAGCCGTGAACATAAGATTAGGGGGTAGTTTTAGTTACAAAATGGACTTGTAACGAAAAATGTGAAACAAAACAACCCCTTTGGTTATTAATAGCCGCTGTTGAATGAAATCAGTAACGTGACCAAGTGGTGTGAAATAAAAGTTTCAAGTCGATTATATAGACAGCGTGGTGTCGTGGGTGGTCGTACGGTGAAAATAAGGGAACGGATCCCGTTGACTCCTGAGGGAAGCCGAACCACCACGATCCGTCACATGCAGATCCCATTCTGTGCGCTAGTCTCTCGGTCGCCTTTTGCACAACGTCGATCTCGATACAATGAAAAAGGGGGAGAAGCACCACCCAGTCGGTTCTGGCCACGCATCACCGCTCTCTTTAAAGCGACCTGTGCTTCTTCTCTACGCTCTCTTGTCTGTTCCTACTTTTTTTTTCAGTCGTTCTTTTCCTCCCTCTTTCTCCGCTCGAGGTGAATGGTTTTGAACGGTCCATCACCGAGGGGAGGGTCTGAGGCGGAAAAAGGGGGTTGGCGATACCGGGGCGCTAGGCTCTGTCTGGCTGCAAACGTTGCATTGTGTCACTTCTTCATTCATTTCTGATTTTGCGGTCGGCTTGCGTAGCGAATCCGCAAAAACTCGCTCGCCCCCTTCGTCCTCTCCCCTTCTGTCGCTCTGTAACTCGTCCCTCTCTGTCTTCGTACCTTCCGTCCCGTGGCTCTCGTCTTTTCTTCTTCGAACGGACCGGGGGAACAGGATTTTTCCTCGCCCTGTGAGAATATCCTCATCGTCCATTGATACTCTTTGAATAATTGTATCGTCGCTTCGGGGTTGTTCGTAAATCAGGGGATAAATCAATGTTGCGGGTAAAATAAATTCAAGATAATTAACTCCGTATCGGCGCGCGACATTCGGTACAAATATTTGTCTTGTTTTGCACTTGATTTATGCGGAACGCTGTGCAACGCCCTGTATAATTTGAAAATTGTGAAACCGAAAAAAATTCACTCCCACCTGTATTTTTTCTTCGCGCCGTTACGAAAGGTATTCCTTTAAAGAAGATCGAGCCATAAATCACCGACTATCCGCGGCTACATATTCAGCAGAAACTTGAAACCGAACATTTATCAATTACGTAATTATCACCTGGACGCTTGCATAAGTGGACGCGCGTGGTCGTTTCGGTCCCGATAACTCCCAGGTGATCGCGAACGAGTCGAAGTTGATCTCTTACCTGGTTACCTCGGCGAGAAAGAAAAAGAAACGAGGGTACGGACAGAATCTTTCGACGAATGTTTGTTGTGTCGTGTAATCGAGCGTGGTCGGAGTGGATCTCGCCAGTTTTGCCTTTGCTGAGAAAACAAACCGTGAATCTGGTCTGTGGAACGAACAGGGGAGAGATGGACCCCGAAGGGGACAATGCTGGATCTCAACGGGTCGTGATTGGGTCCATTGAGGGTTTTCGAGTACTGTACGCGATCCTGTCCCTCTTCTGATCGTGGGAGACAGCCTTGACGACCGCTCTCGAAATTCCTTCGTTCGGGGGCTGAGAACTGTTGTCCTCGATTTCCAATTTCTTCTAGGACGCGGTTCAACCCCCTCGGAGACTACAATTGTGCGGGACGAATAAAATTATTTTTAATAGGTTTGATGATTACAGTTTGCGTTTACTTCGTCTTCGGTTTAGAAATTTTTCATTTTGTATTCTGTAAAACAAGGCCCCATGAAGATAATAGAAACTAACAATTTCTTTGTTAGTTTGTACAAATATGCTAAATTTTCGACATTGTAATAACTCTTGATTGACATGCCACCTTTTGAGACAGAATATCTAATAACCTTTTCCACGGCTTAAATATTAAAGATTTGCAATTATCTTGTCAGGAATATCGTTTCATGAATATACACGTGAATATTTATAAGAGCGCATTCTATAAAAAAAAAAAGGTAGAATGCCATATAAATGCGATCAGCGTTCATTAATAATTCTATATTCAAGCTTTTTTTCCCGCGCTTTGATAATATACACAATGGATACGATCGAGTTTCAATGATGGACACGTCTGTCACTACTCGTGCTTGTTGCACGCCTATTTCCGTCGTCGATGCACACACCTTGACGAGATAATCTCTGAATAAATTTGCCACGCTCGTGTTATCGCGCCTTTTCTCACGTGTCTCATGCGAAACGCAGCCGCTAATTGGGTCCTCAATGGAGCAAGAATCTCCGTCTGGAATTGTAAGCAATTCCATGAACCTCGTTGATGGTTCAAGAGCAAAACGGAAGCTCGTTTTCTAGTTTGAATTGTCTATATACTCGTCGCTTCGTTCGTCAGCATTTTTAAGTAGAACCTTTCCATTATTTATTCGAGTAACTTCGTTTGCGAAGGATTAACGTTATCAAATTCAGTAGCAAGGAATTCCAAAATAATGACACACAATTAACTAGAATTAGCTTCGATTGTATTTGTATTAGTCTCATCTGTAAATATTTGTTACTGAACATTTCTGCTAAAAAAATAAAGAAATGCAGAAAAGGATGAATTACCCAGAAGTTTCGGCATCCAAGATTCCGGGTTCCCCGTTCGAGTTTCCGCTCGCGTTTTGCTCTCATTCAGCTCGAAACAGCGGGGCCCGGCCTCGCAACCCTCTCTCACCCCTGTGAAACCAGCCGATAAGAATGAAACGGCGGGGCTCACAATGAAGGTGTCGTTGCAGGAAATTATACAGCAGTTAGACGTGGTGGCTCTCTCTCTCTGTGCTCGCGAGCAATTGTCTCTTAGAGTGGCATTGTCTTCCACGGAATCGTGTCTCTCTCGTTCGCTCTCCCCGGGGGCCTAACGAACCCGCTTGTCTGACACGGCGCGGCACAATGAGAGATCTAATCGCAGGTAAAGTACTTAATATCTTAAGGTCGGTGCGAGGGGTACGCGACACGGGGGTGGTCCGAAGGGACGTCGACGGAACGGGGGCACGTTTGTTCCTCGGCGTACAGGAGCACGAAGATTCGCCACGGTTACCGGTGTCGAGTATCTTGATGAAGAGGACACCCTCGGCTGACAGTTTTCGAGACCCTGTTTCGTGACCTTGATTCGTCGTCTTGCAACCATCGGTTGCCATTTTGGTATCCACTGGTACTTACGAAATAGATTTCGAAGTTATTAGTCGAGAAACGCAATTTATCGCCACAATTATGACGTTGAATAATGTATTTCCTGCCATGAAACGTATCATACTTATACACAGCGCCGAGGTTTATTTTATTGGACACGCGAGGGGTTAATGGAACGGTTGAAGTACCTATTACGGTATTATTTTTGGATCTGATAGGTGCAAATCTCGAATTTCACGCGGCACGAAGCGGGGATACCTTTATTTACCCCTGCCAGGAAAAAAAAAGAAATGAAAGGAACAATCGTTTCCCCGTAATTAAGACGTCACAATACCTCCGCGCAGAGAAACGTCCAATCGGAATCGAAGCCACGACTCGCGAGTCATCGGCCACGACCTCTGGCAAGAAACGAAACCGCGACTGTAGAAAGAGAGAGAAAAAAAAAAGGAAGAAATGGTTGCCTCGGTTGATCCTTTGATTACCCTCCGCGCAGATTGCAATCACGATCCGCGAATTCATCGACAAAAGACCGCTTAATGATCGCGCAATAAAAGTGTTTCTCTTTTTAACCGTACGGTTAATTACCCGCCTCGTCCTTTCTCATCGTTTACTCGGCCGTTTCGAAGCTAGCTTTCCGGAAAGCAGATGCGTTTTATCCGCGGGAACGGGACGGGAGGAAAACGGTGACTTGTAATATCGAAACCGTTGGAGCAAGATAGAGACCGGAGAGGTAAAAAAGAAAAAAATAAGAAGAAGAAGAAGAAGAAGAAGAAGAAGAATGGAAAGCGGTTTCGTCGGAGTCGGTTCGACGATCCGTACACCTGCCGGCTGGCAAATGAACCCTTTGTCTCTACTCGCCAAGTCATTAGGTGTATGCCAGAGGCAGACTCGCGGCTTTAACAAGCGTCATAAAAAGCGAAATAGCGGGGGTAAAACAAATCACGCGGCTTGGTGTAACGATGATCCCATTGCTGACACGCGGACCTAATCCAAATCGCTGCCTCTCTCGGCCTCGGGACCGGTGTTAGCCCCGGGGTCAGTCGGCGGCTACCGAACACCCATTCCTTCGGACCCAGCGAGCGTTCTCCACAGAAATCGATCCCGCGTCTCTTCGTTAGCTTTCGCGCGTATTTGCTTTAAGGAAATCTATCTGGATACCCAGCGAGTCCGGTACGGAAATGTCATAAATATTATTATCGACGACCTTCGAGTTTTCTTTTTAAAAAAATTATTTATCGATACATCGATCATTAGCACGGTCATAGGTGATAGCAGTTTCTTTGTAATCGAGCGCTAGACTCGAATTCTTTCATCCGTTTGTAAATACCGCATGTAACATGTAACATTAAATACTCAATTATCTTTGGAAGCATATTCTCTTAATTATTCAACAGTTTCGAACGAAAGTTAAAGACAATTCCTAGGAAACGTCAATCGCTCAAAGTGCGCGATACAGGAAGCACGATCCTCGTTCCGGAGCCGAAAGTTCGAGCGTCGTTCCCCTCGTCGCTTATCGTCGCAGCCAGCTACGCGAGGGAAGAAAGCGTTTTCCGGCGCGAATCGGCTACGGGGTCGTTTCGATGGAATAACCGTTTGTAGTTTGCCTCGTACGCCTAATATCGTAACCGTAACGATACGCCGGCGAGAGAGCTACGATCTCGGGGCGCGTATGTGTGCAAAATCGCGTCGAAAAGATACGGGAGCGGCGCGGGTAAAATTCTGGCCGGTTTTCGGTTCTCTTTTCACCGCGTCGCAGAAAACAGCCCTTGCCTCGCGAATCTCGCGTGCGATTTGCAATTCAACGCCGCGCGAGCGTACGAGCTTCTCTGTTCTGTCCCCGCGAGTCGCCGAGAACTCGCATAATGAATAATAATCGCATATAATGTCGCTTTAGTAGAAGGTGTGCGGGGAGGGATGCGACACTCCCATTGTAGCCCTCCTCGCGGCTCGTCGAAAATTTTTTTTTCTTCTTTCTTCTTTTTACTTCCACCACAGCTAACCGCCCTCACCTTTTCGTCTTCGAGCAGTTCCGGCTTTTATTACGTTTTTTCGTTTTTTTAATATGCGTCGAGACGGTCGCGCACCCACCCTCCCAGGATGGTATGAAATTGAAGCTTAAATATTCTATGGAGTGACGAGGCGGTGAACACCGGGGGCGCGGTCGCTCTCTTTGATACAGTTATATAAAGCATCGTTACGAGGACGAACGACGACTTTATATTGCCATCTTCGAGGCGAGTCATCCTCCCCACTGAGCAGGACAATTCTAACTTTATTAACGGCCACCGTGGCCGGGGAGAGAGCTGGTTCCTTGCTTGCTTAGCCTGTCGGGAGATGTTTCTTGTGCTTTTTTTTTTATTTTTCAAGAAACTTTGCTTCTTGAAAATATTGCCTTCGAATTTCTTGATCTTACCGGGTCGCGAGGAAATACGAGCGTAGATTTTGTCGCGGTTATTGAATTGAACCGGACAAAAGAACCAAGACACAAATGACTGGGCATAAATTGCTTAAAAGAAGTAAAGAAAATAGAAAAAGGATTGCGACTGACTGAAGAGGGAAATTTACCAAAATTGGAAAACTGCCTTTTCATATTTTTTAACCCCTTAACCTATGATTTTTCCAATGGGTGACTCAAAATTATGGGAAACTTAAAATTAAGTTGTAATCAAAATTTGAATTCGAGTGCGACTCGATATTGTGGGACAAGGGGTTAATGCTTAAAATTTTTAAAGGGCTGGATAATATAAGGTACCAAAGTCCCAAAAAAGATCCGGAAGCGCGAATTTAACGGCAACTCTTTTCGTTCGCCAAAAAACCTTAAATTATTGAACGAGTCGATTAACACCGTGGAAACAACGGGGGTGGTTCGCGAGGGCTTCAATTTCGCGTAGCACGATTAAAGCGAGCCAGGAGCGAGGGAAAAAAAAATTCCCCCGCAGGCGGTTCCTCTCCCATTCATCGGTTCTGTTTACACGGGGGCGCGGCACCGAGTAATTTCTTTATTTCTTTCTTCGGCGACGGTGCAAGGGCGTGGAGGAGAACCCTCTTCGTTCCGTCTTGCCTTCGCGCCACCATTTGTTTTTATCAGAGGCTCCCGGGGGAAGTTAACAGCCACCTGCCCGCGTTCCCTTCCTTTTCTCACCCTCGCTGGGACCCGGAGGGAGAGAGAGGGAGAGAGAGAGAGAGTAGCGCCGCGGTCTACCCGTCTCCTTGGGGGACCGAAACGTCGCGTCGGCTGGAAAAGCTCCTGGAAAAAGCCTTTCGCCGAGAGGAGATGCCGAGACGAACGTGCGAGGGAAAAAATGGCACGCGTGTCACATGTCGCGTTTCCCATGATTACGTTATTTTTTTGCGTGCTTTCGAGACACGCATTTATTATTCAGGCCCCGCGACATCCTCGTATACGTCACCTTCGTTTCCTTTCGTGTTTACCTTTTTCTTTTTTTCCTTTCGAGGCTACGACAGTGACGTGGGGTCGATCGAGTTTGCGGATGCGGCTTCTTCGGAAATTGTTGCTTTTCGGCGGCGAAAAAAAGGATTGAAATTCGAAGTCGAAGCGACAAGACGTCTGCCCGGTAACCGCGCTCACCCCAAACGCTTTCGAGAGCGAGATGATCGAAAGCGAACCTCGAAGCGGACGCATTTGGCCCGCTCCCAGAATCAACCGAGCGGACTACCGATCGCGCTTACTGTCCGCGACCGAGCCAAGATCGTAGTCCCACCGCGTGAATTTACATACTGGAACATCGCCCGATGCGAATTATCGCCAAAAAGCGTTCTTATAAATCGACGAATTAAAACCACCCCCGGGTGGATCGCGTTGATGCGTCACGGGATGCACGAGAGTTGCTGCGAGCGGCTAAAAGATAGCGCGAGAAGGGTGGTGCAGGGAGGTTTTAGAAAGGGGGGTTTGGTAGTCGAGGTCCATTAGGAAAGCCCCGGAGCGACGAGGAGGACAAGTTGTTCGTTTAAGAAGGAGAAGAAAGGGACGCGGCTCCCTCTATCTCGAGAAATGTCACCCATGATGAATAGTTGGCATGAACAAAAAGAATGCTAACCGCGTCCCTCCTCGCCTTACCCTCCCCTCCCTCTGAAACGTTCCGGGTTTCTCTGTCGATTTTCCGGAAAGGAGAGCACGGATGGGGTGTGGGACAAAGCGGCGACGATACCATCTTAATTAAAAGTTGCCAATTCATTTCGGTCACAGTTCCCTCCCTCTCCCTCCCCCCGGTTGAACTTTGCTTGGCTAGCGTTAGCCGCCTTTTGTTTCACGGGGGACGAGGGAAGGAAAAAAAAGGGCCGGGAACGAGCCGAGATAATAATAAGAAGTTCTTCTCGTTCGTCGAGGAAATTAAGTAAAAGCGACTCGACCAACCCTCTTTTCGAGCGTCGTCTATCGCTCGACCGCCCCCGGGATCCGCCTCGCTTTTGTCCTTTCACGACCAACCGTTCGCTCGTTTAAACCGTTGCACGCGTGTACGACGGGGCGGCGGAGTTTTTAATCGCGGGGTGGTTTTCTTGCATCGAGAGGTACACATCTTTTCGGGGATCTTAATGAGCGCTCGACTCGATTAGGGGTTGTACCGAGAAATGTTTCGACAAAGAGAGAGGCGGGTATTTTCGACAATTGGAAAGATGATTTTCTGATTCGTCGTTGAATCGGGTCCCGGGGGAATCAATTATTGTAGGATTTGGAATTAAATTAATTTAAGAAACGTGGAGGATTTTAATTCAGTAGGAGGATGGAGGGTATTATAATTTCGTGACGTAAATGGCACCCGTGGCGTATTAATTTATAGTTTAAAGTTTGATCAGTATTTTTAATGCAAAATGGTCTTAATCGTTTGAAGTCCAAAACGATAACGAAACTATAGTATTTATTTATCGACGAATCTCGCCACTTAATGCCATTTAGTTCATCGATGACCTCGCCAGCGGCCAAAGGTAATCACGATGCACGATGGCGCGTAAATAATTAAGAAATAACTCTGACCTGGTTGCACCGTTCGCCCCCGGGTCTCTCTGTTACTCTTTTTTCCACGACTTCCAATTCCGCTCGGCTCGCGTCCCCGCGTTTTACCCGCTCTAATTACGAATTTTTCGCCGATGCCGACCGCCCGGTAATTTAACCGGCCAATTTATATAAAATATCGCGCGGCTAATGAAGCAATTTGAGGCTGTCTGCACGGCTAACGTATGGAGTCCGCAGCTCTCTGCTACGTTGTAATGGAGAAGAGAAGGGTGGTGGTTCCGGGGGGAGGGGGCGAGAGCTTTACTTACAGAGCCACCCCATTACCGCGGCCAGGCATTAACTTTCCTCTTGCGCCCGCGTTTCCTTCGTCCGGGTGAAAATCTGAAATAGACCAGCGCCATTCTTCGTCGTGGATGAACTACCTGTTTTTAGAAATCTATATTTTTTATTACTTTTGATTTTAAGATCGATGCACTGCCGTCATTCACGATCGAAATTTGAAAATTTCAAATCACAATTTTCTACAAAAATTACAATAAATTTGTTACTTCAAATCCTACAGATTGCCCGTTAAAATTTTTCCTCTTTAACGAATAGTTTTTAAGGTATACGACAAAATGTGTTGCTTTCATTGTTTATAACAAAAAATGTGTGCTATCCGAATAATATTTCGATCGTTGTAGAGGGTGGATCTTTGACTCATTTAATCGCATCTCACGATTATTGAAATGACGAATACGCTCGACACTCATTGTCGTCGCGTATTTTTCTCCTCGGCGCTTTGCTCGCCGCGTAGACGATGCGGATAACTTAATTGAGAGCGAAGCTCGCGTGCGCGTGACAGCGTGAATTATTTATGCACGCGCGAACCACGTGCCGTCATTGACGAGGCCGTCACGTCGACAGGGCGCGAAGAAGCCGTTTAAAACGACGAGAGGCACTCGGACGCCTCCTGTTCGTGACGTTTTCATACCTTTGAGTGCGGGAAATTAAAAAAAAAATATAGTAGTCTTATGGCGAAAATCGTCGGCTATTAACGCTTCATTATGACGCGGTTGAATGGTCTCCGTTTTATATTTTGGGCTGCTTAGAAATTTGAATGTTCGAAACTACAGTTCTGTTGTTAATTTAAAAATATATCTTAAAATTAAAATTCCTCTCTGCAGCTACGTCCAAGTGACACAACCTTAAATTGATCAAGGCAATAATTTACGATGTAATATTTAACAGTAACGTATTTTTGCATGAAAATTCGAGACATAAAAAGATTACGGCATAAAATTGAGCAAAGAACGAGCTAGGTTTTTATCGACTTGGTCAATGCATTTCAACCCCATTTCCTGATTCTGTGGTTCGACCAGTTTACGCTCGAAACCTCTTCGCGGCACGAAACGAGCGATAGGCTCGTTAGAGCGTTGCGGAGACGCGACACGTCGTTCGATGGCTGTCCGGCCATCAAATCGAGATTAACGTTGCCGAGACATCGGTTATTTGTACACGGCCAGGCGGGCTAATAGAGCGGTTATAGCGTGGTCGCGACAACCCGCGAATAAATCGACAACGCGAGCGCGAGTGTCTAACGAGACAGCGCGAGAGCAACGGCGGGCCGCACACGGGTATCCGGCGAGCTTCGTCGCGACATCGCGCCGTTTACGACGCTCCACGTGGCTACATATAATTCCTTATTTATTATCCTATCGCGTCCACGGGAACGACCAATTATCCCGTTGGACGAGAGCTATTCACCTGTCCCTTTGCTAATTGTGGCTCCTCGGTTTAATAATCCTTACAGATTCGACGGGCATCCGATGAGAAATATTGCGGTAATAACACGACTGGCAAACATGATTTTATGAACGAAACTGTACAAGCTGTTATCTTTGGCCGTCGTTATTCTGTGAAAATTTTGTTGCTGTTCGTATTTATGCTCGCAACGCATTGGCTACTGGACATTCCAGGATTATTCCGCATTCCTCGAGTTTAAGGGTCCCATAGCTCAGCTCGTTTTAGATAACACTTTGAGACTGTATTTAATAAAAAAAATCAACAGTGCCAGGAGTTAAGACACGCATTAATCAGACGGTCAAGGAATCATATTTTATTGATTCCTCTGTATTTCCGAGGTCTTGTAAATTTAGAAGTTCCTTCAAAAGGAACTTTGATTTATGATCTATCTAACTCCAAAATTAAGTCAACAGGAACAAAGAATTTCAAATTACAAACGTAAGAAAAACAGACGAGTTCCAGTGACCCAGTTCGTCTGAAGAACTCGGAGGGACACAACGGATGGCACGCGAGAGGCGCACGGTTCATAAAACAGAGACGATCGTTGGGTCTTCAGGGTCGCGTAGATATCGCAGGTGACTCGTCGCGACGTCTAAAGCGTCCCACTCGTAAACTTGATCCCTGTATAATTTTCAATCGACCCACGGATTTGACGACCGCGTCACGCTATTCCGTCTCCCTTGCTCGGCTACCGTGCTCGAACCACGATTCTTCTTCTTCTTCTTCTTCTTCTTCTTCTTCTTCTTCTTCTTCTTCTTTGACTCTCACTTTCCTGAGGGGGGTCTCGAGATAAGGGAGGAATGACGAGGTCGCAACGACCGGTAAAAAGGTGATCTCGGCTGGATAATGCCGGCAGCCGGAGGCGGAAGATCCCTCGGGTGTCGGGGAACCTCTCCGCCCTGCGGAGGCCGTAAAAAGACAATACCGTTCTCGCACCACAAAAGAGTCTTACCAGCGAGTACCATTACCGGAAGGGAAGAACGGGTTCCGTGTATACGAACAGCGGGATGATCCTTTGTATGGGTGAACTTCTTGTATCGTGTTTGGCCATTTTTTCAACACTTTGATCGTCGGGTGTTTATGATTTTCTTATCCGTTCTGTTAAATATCGTCGTTTAACGACGGGCATTAAATATTGCGCCGACAAATTTGAAAAATATTTGTGAGGTAAAAATGGTCGGCGTTGTACATTTAAGTGAAAATTATATTTCCCGCTTCCCGTCGTTAGAGCGTGTTAATTACGGTTCAAAATTACCAGTCTTTCTGAACAATCATTTTGTTTATCGACTCGCACTCATGGGAATGGACTTACCGACATTAAGAACAGGTCGAGCCTGCAGCATGCGAATAGCATTATCATTACAAAAGGAAATAACAGGAATTGATAGAGAGTAGATAGGGAAATTGTTGCGAATCGAGGTTGCACGCTAATTAAATAAAGCCATGTCCGGTATGGTCAGATTAAATCTTATCCGTTTCGCGGCCGATGTATCTGTTGATCGCGTAACTAACCGAGTAATTCTCTTTTGTTTCAGGTAAGTGTGAATGACTTTGTTCCCGAACAGCCGTGGCTCGTGACTCCTATACGGATCGTGTGAGTAACCGGCTTTATTACAATTGAACATAAACACACTGATCACTCCGTGTCCATTTCCATGCGATCATCACCGCGATCCTATCGTCGATCTAATATTATGCAATTTGCTGTATAATCGAATCAGCTCACCGTGTTTCCTCGCGCGCGTATACTCGATTAGAACATTTACATTTTTCAAAATGTAAGATTTCAATTGTTGAAGGCGTACGGTTAATTTTTTTAATTTAATTTAATTTAATTAGTTATCAAAGGGCGAGTGTGCGTACGCGTAAAGTTCGATGGCAACGCGATACGAATTTAAATCCTGGACGGACCGTGCAGAGAATTAATAACTTTAGTCGAGTTTTTTAATTATTTCTCCTTCTTGCGATTAAACATTTCATTTCTTAACGTTCGTGACGCGAGACGATCACGAACACGGTCAGATTTCGTTGGAAGGAATTGCAAAACGAGATTTTCGTCGACGGGGCACGCCAGGGGTGACTAATAGTCGAAGGAACAGGGGGTTGAAATTCTTCGGCTACGATCGTAATTCTCTGTCGATGGCGGTTCAAAGAAACGACAGCGCGATCGACTTCCCGTCGAAGTCCTAATGGCAGTCGGAAATTAAAATGCGATTCGAGGAACTCGCGAATGAACCGGCTCCCTCTCTTTCTCGCCCACGAGGAACGGGCACCCCTCCGTCTGTAAGGGGTGGTGGCGGCCTCCTAATCGCATATAACTTGGACGCTCATCCGAGCTGATTTCATTAACCGATAACCGACGTGCTACTTCAAACCCGGTCGAGAATACGAATGTGTACGAAAATCACGGGGTTTCGTAACGGAGGGGGCGAGACGATATGGGGGTAGGGGGTTGATCTCGAGCCGCGAAACGAGGGCAGGCCGGGCTGTACGAGTACCAGCAGACGCGCGATACATTAACGACCCGTAATGACGTCGTGCAAAGGGGAGGCCGACGGCCAGATAAAAAAGACATTAGTCATCCGGTGTCGTTGTAATTACATCTAGACTCGACTGGCAGCGATTTCGAATCGTGTACGAGATTGTTGAACAAGAACGAAGGAGAAATATTTTTTCTTCTGCAAAAATTGATACGATCGCGACGTTTCTTTTTTCTCTCTTGAATTATTAAAATTGTTTTCAGTTCGATAAGCGTATATTCGAATTAGAAAACGTTTGATTACCGATTGTTGGCTAATTGTAAGTTCTGTTTAGCGGTACACGATTTTTTTAATAATTACAATAATTACACGGCAGTTTTTTCTTACCAATTAGCAAGGATTAACTACATTGTATTATTTCATTTTTATACCTCTGCAAAATCTGTTATTTTGGTTTCTTTAACACGTTCCGTGCCGGACCGATTTTTTACACTTTCACGATGAATCGTGATGTTAAGATGCCTATCTTTGACTTTACAATATATTTTTAAAGAATTCTTCGTTTTTCAATGAGAATTCCAAGCAGCCTGAACGGAAAGTGTTAAATGAACAGGTTGACTGTCACAGTGAAAACAGACGTGTGTGGTAAGACACACTTAAACTCCAATTATTATAATTTCTGTCGATTAATTTTCAAATGTAACCATTCAAATGAGTACTTTACACTAATAGCATAATATTAGCAACATTCCAAGTTTATTTAACCTTTTCTTTTATTAATTATTAAATTATTATTACGCCGGTCACCGGTGACCTCCATGACAGTCAACGTGTTGTACCACGGTACAGGAAACGTTGTAAAGCAGCAAAGAATACATTTCCAAAAATTTCCCTCTTGTCTTTATTAACGCACAATAGCCGCATGGCTAATAGTCACGAGCGTATCCGTAATTCGTCTCATTAATCAAATGAAACAATGCTTACCGATAAACTGGTCGGTCCGTCGAGGTGTCCCGGCGCAGTTGGTTCGCACAAGTTGCATAATGATCGCGCGTATGGAAAGATCTATCGATCAAGCGAGCAAAGCCGGCTGGCAAGCCTCCCCGTTTCGTCGTCTAACGACGTTGTTAGCGATCCTGTTACCATTATTCCGTCACAATTCCGCGGAGATTTATCGAATTTCGTCCCGTACCGGATTGCCGTGGGTGTCCCCCGCTTTTAAATGTTAACGACGCCGGTCCAGGTGTCGTCGTGGCCGCGAGCCGAAGTAATTGATTCTACCCACACGGCGGGATTCACTCGCGCTAAATAAGAAGCTACTCCCGTGTCGCGTTCAGGTGTACACCGTCCACGCCGGCGAGCAAATCGTCGATCTGTTCCCACGATGCACCCCATTTTGCCAAGCAACTTTTGTACGAACACATTTTTAATAACTACAACCCCTTCCGAAATATCTTAGAATATTGCTACACCACACCCCCCCACAACCCCCACCCCCCCACCCCCACCCAACCCCCCCCCCCACCACCCCCCCACCCACCCACCCCCCCCCCCCCCAACACCACCCCCCACACCCAACCCCACACCCCCACACCCCCCCCCCACACCCCACCCCCCCACCCACACCCCACCCCCCACCCCCCACCCCCACCCACCCCCCCAACACCCCCCCCCCCAAACCACCACCCCCAACCACCCCCCCCACCCAACACCCCACAACCACACCCCCACCCCCCCACACCAACCCACACCCACCCCCCACACCCCACCCCCCCCCCCCCACCCACACCCCACCCAACCCCCCACCAACCAACACACAACCCCCCCCCACCCCCCCAACCACCCCACAACACCACACAACACCCCCACCCCCACCACAACCCACCACCCCAACCACCCAACAACCACCCAACCCAACCCCACCACAACCCACACCACCCCCAACCACACCCCACCCCAACCACACCACCCCCCACACAACACAAACACCCACAACCACACACCACCCACACACCCAACCAACCAACCACCCAACCAAACCACAACCACACCCACAAACCCCAACCCCCACACCCACACCACCCACAACCAACCCAACCCCCACCCCACCAACCCCACCCCCCCCC